>JAZKJV010007324.1:0-88164 GCA_037367405.1 Ottelia alismoides
TAGGTAGGCCTTGTTGACGTCTTGCCCGAGGCCGACGGTGGAAATCGTGATTTTTTGATTGGCCGCCTCGCGCGCCACCGAAATGGAGTCGCCCTCTTCGGAGATGCCATCGGTGAGGAGCACGATGTGCTTGAAGGTTGCCTTCACCGGCACGGTTTTGCGGAAGGCTTCGCCCAGCGCGGGGGCGATCTGGGTGCCGCCGTCGGGTGTAACGCCGGCCACCAGGCGCTTGATAAAGAGCTTGTCCTCCGCCTTTCGAATCGGCACAGCCCACTGGAAGGAGTTGTCGAAGATGAGCACGCCGATCATGTCGATGGGGCGCAAGTTCTCGATCACGCCGATGGCGGCCAAGCGGGCCAGATCCATTTTGCGGCCTTCCATGGAAGAGGACTTGTCGACGATGAGAATGACGCAGGTGCCTTCGGGCGAGCGGGGCGGCGCCAGCTTGGCCGGTAGCGCGCGCTCCAGCGGATCCTCGGGTAGATCCTTCTTTTTCTCCAGGTAGATATTGCGCTCGCCGCCGATGACGATCAGACCGCCGCCTTCTTTGACGAAAGCCTCGAGGGCGAGCTTACGGTCGGCCGGCAGAGCTTCCAGATCGATGTTGTTGAGCGCGATGAGCTGATAGTTGCCCAGCCTTTCACCAGCGGCATCGGAAGAGCGCGTTACGTCAAACCGCGCGGACTCGGCGGCCTTGAGCAGGTTTCCCTCGGTACCCTCCGGATCCTGCGACAGATAGAGCAAGCGCGGCTTCTTCAAGGTAAGCGCCCGCGCGAACTGCACCTCGCCCAGCCCTTCGGCTTCCACGCGGCCCGTCAGGTCAAACGAGCCGGCCTCGGTGAGCGCGGCCACGGCGCGAACATTGTTCTCGCCCGCTTGCAGCGTGACGCTGCTCTCGCCCAGCTTCTTGCCATCGGCCACCAGTTGCACGGTGGCGCGGGCGGCCCGCGGCGAATTCACTTGCATCTCGACGGTGAAGCGCTCGCCGACAAAGGCTTGCGGCGGCAGGTTGACGCTGGCCAGGCGAAGGGCCGGCTGCGGACGCCCTTTCAGTGGCAGAACGTCGATGGGAATCCCGAGGGACCGCATTTGCCAGGCGGCGCGCGTCACGCTGCCGCGATTTTCCTTGCCGTCGGAAATCAGCACCAGGCGCGGTACACGGCGCTCCGGCAACGTGGCGGCCGCTTCCCGCAAGGCCGCCTCCAAGTCAGACGCGCGGCCCGTTTCCCCGGCGGTGGCGCGGAACGCCCATTGCTGGCCGCGCTCGTCTTTGCTGGCCGGCCGCAGGCCCTTGGCAAACGGCAGCACCGAAAGATCATGCCGTCCGCGCGCGCCCTCCAGTTGATTGGCCCACTGCGAGGCTTGCGCCAGATCACTGGCCGGCACGCTGGCGCTGGTATCCACTACCGCCGCGATGGCAAGCTGGACTCGGTGGTGTCGATGCGAGGCTCGGCGAGGGGCGAGGATCACGGCGGCAATCGCCAACGCTTTCAGCAGCAGCCGCCACTGGCCATCCGGAACGATGCGCGCCTTGCGCCATTCCCAGTAGCACCAGGCGGCCGGGCCGATCAGCAGTAGAAGAATCCACGGGCGTTCGACGATCATGCGTTCGTAACACCCAGCTTACGCCATCGGGCGCAGGCCTTTATCGCCCGATCTGGACCGCGCCGCGCACCAGGGGCAATGCGCCACGGCCTTCACCGGCGGCCCGGGCAGCGGCGGATCGACAATCGGCAACAGCGACGGCGCCAGGTGGCGGAAGATCATCACGGGCAGCGCCGACGTAAAGTCGAAGTTCGCCGCTTCGGCGCCCGGCACGTAGGCCACCAGCGTGCCAAAGTAGCGGTCGCCAATGGTGAAGACGAAGGTGGCGGTGCGGTTCACCACTTTCGAACTGATGAGCACGCCGCCGGGGCCATACTGTTCCATGCGATTGTCGCCCGTGCCGGTCTTGCCGCCGATGGTGAGGAACTCATTGTTGCGCGTCCGGATGGCCTGAAAACCGGGCCGGGCGGTACCTTGCTCCACCACGCCCACCATCGCCTGGCGCAGCACGGCCGCCACCGGCGGCGGAAAAGACCGGGTCCGGCGCCGCCGGCACGCGGCGCAACTCCGTCTCCATGGGCGTACCTTCGCCGAAATGCAAAACCGGTGACGCGCGCGTTCGGAAAGCGCACGCCGCCATTCAGAATGATGCCCGCCAGTTCGGCCAGCGCCGCCGGCGTGTCGCCCGAGCTGCCCAGCGCCGTGCCCAGCGACGGCACCAGTGAGGAAAACGGGTAGCCCTGCCGCTTCCAGCGCTTGTGAATCTCGTCGAAGGCCTCTTCTTCCATCAGCGTCTTAATGCGCAAATTCTGCCGGGCGGCGTTGCGGCTCTTCAGTAGCCAGACGTAGGACTCCGTGCGGATCTGCTTGCTCTCCTTGAGCACCACTTCGCGCTTGGCCCCAGGGTTGCGCAGCAGGTAATCCACCATCCAGATCTCGATCGGATGCACGTTGGCCAGATACGCCTTGTCGTTCCAGTTGAACTTGGCCGGGTCAAACTTGTCGAGAGAATGCCCGGAATCTCGGGCTCCAGCCACGCATAGCGTTTCGCAAACCACGGCTTAAACTCCTCAAAGGTGGCATTCGGATAGAGCGAACGATAAGCCGCCGCCGTGCGCCGTGGGGTCCAGAATCCGCTGAAGAAGGTGTCGCGCACCTGCTCAGGCGTCTTGCCGCTGTACTTTTTCCAGTACCGCGTGAAGAACTTCCTTGGACTCCTGATCGATGAAACGGTCCAAATACTCCTTGCGCAAACCCGGATCCAGCAACGGGTTGCCGCCCGAGCGATGTGCCATTTCATAGGCCACCACATCGCGCATGATGCGGATAAACACCAGGTTCACCGAGTTATGGAACGCCTGGCGCACGCTCATCACGCGGCCGTTGTCGCCCGCGTTGAAGTTGCCAAAGGTATGCTGGCCGCCGCCGGTGAAGAAGATCTCCGGCCAGGCGCCGTACTGGCGGTTCATCGCCGCCTCCAGCAGTCCGGGCAGCGAACGCTCCGTTTTGAAAGCCTCCCCCGTCCACGCAGAGAGCGAATCGGCGGCCGCCACTTCCTCACCCGCCACAGCTTGTCGTGAATCTCGGCGATGATCTCCAGGTACGTGGCCAGCGTGCGCAGCTTGGCCGTGGACCCGAGTTCCAGCCGCGTCGACTCATTCATGTTCAGCGGTTGATTGTAGTTATCCACTTGCAGGCGAAGCTGATTCATCGAGCCGGTATGTTCATACACGGTGAGTGTGTAAAGGACGCTCGCTTCTTTGCCGGGCGGCAACAACTGCCGCCCCGCCAAGCCCGATTCGACGGCCGCCCCGGGCCGGGCGAGCTTCTGGAGCCGCTGGGAGACATCCTGCGTGGCCGGGCCGTGGAGCGTGGTGTGTACGTTGAGGTCCAGCCGGTCCAACTGATAAGTCGACTCCAGCCCCAGCAGCGCCACCAATTCGCCGCGGATCGTGTCGATGCTCTTGCGCTCGGAATAGATCACTGGCTTGCGCGTCGGCGGCGTCTTGCGCAACTCGGCCCGCGCCCGCAGGGCTCCATCGCGCAGGGCGGGCGAGATCACATTCTGCGCCGCCATCATTTTGAGATACGAATCCACGCGCGGACCCAGCGCGGCCGGATCCTTCAGATAGTGGCTGGGCCGGTTCACCGCCAGCAGCAAACTCAGGATCTGCCGGTAGGCCAAGGCCTGATCGGCCGTTACCGCGTCGGAGAGCAGGGCGCGATTGGCCGAATCAAAATCGGCGCCGAACCAAACCCACAACGCATCGCCCAGCCCGTGGACTTCTCCGAAGGTGGGTGCCGACGATAGCGGTACCGAGTTGATGTAGTCCGAGACGATCCGCTTACGCGAATCCACCGTCTCGTGCCCGTCCTGGTAGGCCCGCAGCGAAGCCGTGATCATCTGGCGGAGCTTTTCCACCGGCGACCCCGTTCGCCCCTGTGGCGAATGGCGCACTTTTTCCAGTTGCGTGGCCAGCGTTGAGCCGCCCGATGCCTGATGGCTGGTGAGCTTGGCCAGCGTGGAATCGTACATTGCCTTAGCCAGCCGGTCCCATTCAACGGCCGGATTCTGATACGGCGTCCGGGGCTCAAGCATCTCGCGGTTCTCAATGAAAAGCAGCGACTGCACCACCAACGGCGGAATTTCGTCAAAGCGGGCGTAGACCCGCTCCGGATAGTGCGATTGGAACAGCGGCTTATCGTCGTGGCCGGTCATCTGCAAGCCGGCCTGCGTCTTTTCGCGATAGACCGGAAAATGCCCACCCGCGCCAGATTGCGCAGCATCGGCGACCATTCGGCCTGCGCGATGATTTCGTAGTTAGCCCGCTCCAGCCGGGGCAGCGCCGTCTTCAGATAGGTGTAGCCAAGACGTTCGTCGTAGGGTCCGGCGGCATGAGAGGGTAGAGGCTCGGTGGGCCGGCCGGCTCGCAGGGTATAGGTCGCGTTCTGCGCGACATAGGAGAGAACATGCGCCTGGAGCCACGACGTCCGCGCCTCCCAATAGAGCGCCCCAGCCAGCAGAGCGAGCAGAAGCCAACGCCAGAAGCGTCTGGGCCGCCAACGTTTGATGCGTGGCGGAGCCTCCGGGGTGGTGTCGGCATATCCGGCCAGACTCGGCATCCAAGTGGACATCGGCGGATTCTGGCTAGTTGTTGACTGCTCCTCCTGAGAATTCAGACGCGGGCTCCGGTCGCCGGGTTTCTGAATCTCCGAAGGCACAATGCTTTTAGGGTAGCGCGGCTCGGCAAGGCCGCCATGCCGGCCGCGCCCCGGTTAAGAGTGGCGCCGCCTCAAGTGAAACATTGTGCGCCATTTCTTATGACATTTGGATGAAGAACGCAGCGCTGCCGCTTGCCGCCTTCCGCGCTATCCTGAGGGGCGATGAGACTGCTCATGATCCTGGCGCTGCTGGCGGCGCAATCCAAGGACGTCAAGAGGGAGGCAAAGGTGGATAAGACGGTAACAGGCGAATTTCAGGTGAAACTCGCCCCTCAAACCGGCGAGGCGTCCCCCTTCGGGCGCATGACGATCGACAAGCAATTTGCCGGGCCGCTCACCGGCCAGAGTAATGGCTTCATGATCTCCTTTGTGACCCAGATGAAAGGGTCGGCCGGCTATGTGGCCATGGAGCAGGTGACGGGATCCTTGGAAGGCCGCGCCGGCAGCTTCGTCCTGCAACATAGCAGCACCATGGAACGCGGCGCTCCCACGCAGAGCGTCACCGTAGTGCCTGATTCCGGCACCGGAGCCCTGGCGGGTCTGGCCGGACGCATGATCATCCGCAACGAAGGCGGCAAGCATTTCTATGACTTTTCGTACACTTTGCCTTAGTTTGGCGCTGTCGCCCGTCTGGGCCGCTGACCGCCAAATCGCCATCACCATTGACGACCTACCCATCGCCCACTCCGGCCCCACCGGCTGTCAACCCGAGCGCCTGCAAAGCCTCACCAGCCAACTGCTGAAGCATTTCACCGGCACGCCCACTACGGTCTTTGTGATCGCGAACAACTGCTCCGGCCTAACGCCCGAGCTGCGCCGCCAAACGCTGCGGCGCTGGGTGGAGGCCGGCGCCGAGATCGGCAATCATACTTTTTCGCACCCGAACCTCAGCCAGTCTCGAATGCCCTGTATCACGCCGATATCCTCAAGGCCGAGCCCATTCTCCGCGAGGTAAACGGCAACCAACCTCTACGCTATTTCCGGTCGCCCTATCTTCACCTCGGGCCCACCTTGGAAAAGAAAGTAGCCCTGGCCGAGTTCCTGGCCGAGCGCGGTTACCAGCAATCGCCGGTCACCATCGATAACTCCGACTGGCTTCTCTCGAACGCCCTCACTAAGGCAGCCGGCGACCCGGCTCTGCAGCGGCGAATCAAAACGAGTACCTCGCCTACATGGAGCGCGTTACGGAGTTCTTTGAAAAACGCAGCGTTGAAGTAGTGGGCCGGGAGTTTCCGCAGATTCTTCTGATTCATGCCAACGTACTCAACGCCGAAATGGGCGGAGAGCTACTGGCAATGTTCCGGCGCCGCGGCTACCGGTTCGTCTCGCTCGAAACCGCCTTGCGCGACCAAGCCTATCGCCAGCCCGACGGCTACATCGGGCCGAATGGCATCTCCTGGATTCATCGTTGGGCGATCAGCAAAGGCCTGCCGGTGGTCTGGGAGCCCGATGCGCCGAAATGGATTGAGGAGGCCGCCCGCCGGTGACCGCCGAGGAGGCCGTGCTGCGCGCCCGGGCCTTCCACTACGTGATGGACGCCTACGGACTGAAGCGCATCGAGCCGCGCCCCTACCGCGAGATTTTCCGCGCGGACGCTGCCAGCCTGGAGGCCTATTTGGCCAGCCGGGCCGAGACGGTGGAGGGAGTATGGTGCCCATCATCACCTCTCGATCGTCGAACGCGATGGCCGCTGGCTGGTGTGCTTCTACGAGTACGATGAGCGCTCCGGCCCCAACACCAGCCAGCAGGAGTTTGCCACGCTGGCGGCCGCCCGGCGAGGCATGATCGATTGGATGCTTCGCGACCAATACTTCCGGCTGGACCATCATTTTTCTCCAGCGCCGTGCTCGAAACCGGCGCCGTTTTTCGCCCTCCTTCGTAGATGGCTCAAAAACTTCTCCCTCTCGTGGCGATCCTGATGGTTTCCGCCTGCCTGCCCCCGCGCCTACTCGCGCGGAGAAACTGAATAAGCTGCGCCAGGAAATGAAGGCTCGCCGGGGCGAGGTGTTTGAAACCACACTCCAGGGCAAACCGGTGGCCTTCCTGCTGCTCGATTGCAAGGTCTTTCTGCTGGACCCCAGTGGCGACGAGGTGAAAGCGAAGAAGTAGCGGGTTGCGGCTTCTATCCCTGGTTCACCGGCTGCCAGGCGCAGAAGATCGCCGTCGAAGATGGCTACGTCACGGCCTATTTGCAGAACATGGCTTTTGGCGCCGGCGGCGGCAATGCCAGCGGTGGCCACTATCGCAGCCGCGACGGGCGCGCTTGGGAGAAACAGACGCCCAAAGGCTGGCGGCCCCTCGCCGACGCGCAAGATTAATCGCGCCGCAGAAGCAGCAGCGCCACGGGCACAATTACCAGCGCATTCACCACCGCGCCGAGAATGGAAATGCCGGCGAGCCTCTCTCCACGGGCCAGCGCAAAGATCGCCGCCGCCTCACCCACCAGGCAGACCCCGCCCATGGCGACGAGAAACTTCACGCCATCGCCGAGCGCTCCCGCAAAATCCCCTCCGCGCGAGCCTCCGCTCAACATCGCCACTACGCCCGCCACTCCCGCCGCCACAGGCAGCGCCAGAGAAATCACATTCCAGCAGGGCTTCATTTGAAGGCGCTCCACAGGCCGGCCACAGTACCCACACCCAACGAAACCACCACCGTCAGCGCCACGCCGATCGGCAACGCGGCGAGCAGCGTGAGTATCGAACCCACCGTCCGCCGGGCGGCAAACCATTCTCCAAACGATGGCCGTAAACCCGCCAGGATCATTGCACCCGCAATCGCGGCGGCCAGCGACGCCAGAATCACGCCAATCCCCAACACCATAAAAAACGCGGCATCCTGCCCCTTGGCGCCCGTGCCAAAGCCCTCAATGATGCGCGCCGAGCCCAGGAACATCGCCGCAAAGCTCGCCAGCAGCATACGGCCAGCCACCACCACGTTTTGGCGCCCGGCACAAAGACCGTGGCGAAGGCCAGCGGCACGACGATCAGCGGCAGCACCATCACCAGCCGCTCCAGCACCTCCACATCGCGGCCCTCGCCCGAAGAATGCCGGGCGCAGATCCAATAGATAACTGCCAACAGTGCCGCCAACACTGTCTCTGGGCCAATCACGTAGGTAAGTTTGTCGTTCATACGGCCGTCCTCTCCAATACGCGCAGCACGGGGCGAGACCGGCTCGCTCCGCTATGGAGGCAGGCGGAAAAGAACGGCCGTTTCGATCAGGCGCCGGCGAATGCCGCGCGATAGAGCGCCTCAATCTCCTCGGCCACGGGCACTCGGGGATTGTTGGCCGGGCTGCCGGAGGCCAAGGCGTCCTGCGCCATCTTCGGGATCGCCTGGTGAAACGCGGCCTCGTCCACGCAGTCGCGCAGCCGGGGCACGCGCAGATCGGCATTCAATTGCTCCAAGCCATCGGCGAGGGCCACGGCGTCCGCCCGCAGGCCGAGAACCTGCGCGACGGCCGCATAGCGCTCCGGATTTCCGTCGATGGAAAAGCGGGTCACGGCCGGCAACAGCAAGGCGTTGGAAAGCCCATGCGCCAGATGAAACACCGCGCCCAGCGGCCGGCTCATGCCGTGTACCAGACACAGCCCGGAGTTGGTGAAGGCCATGCCGCCATGCAGGGCTGCGATCGCCATGCCTTCGCGCGCGGCGCGGTCGTCCGGATGCGTCCACGCCTGCCGCAGGTGCCGCGCGCAGAGCTCGATGCAGGAGATGGCTAGCGGATCGGTCAACGCATTCGCTTTGCGTGACACATAGGCCTCAATGCCGTGCGTCAGCGTATCCACGCCCACGTGCGCCGTGAGCGCGGGCGGCATGCTCATGCTCAGCTCGAAATCGACAAAAGCGAGGCGGGGCATGAGCGCCGCGTCGAGAATCATCATCTTGACGTGGCGCGTTGTGTCGGTGATCACCGCCACCTTGGTCGCTTCGCTGCCGGTGCCCGCCGTGGTGGGCACGGCCACCACCGGCAGCCCGGGGCGCGCCACGCGATGATAGCCCTGGAATTGTTCCAGCGAACCAGGATTGGCCGCCGAAATCGCGATCACCTTGGCCGTGTCGATCGGGCTGCCGCCGCCGATGGCCACCAGGGCGTCGGCGTGATGCGCGGCTAGCGCTGCCACCCCGTCGGCGACATTTACGTCCGTGGGGTCAGGCTGCACTTGGTCGAAGACGGCCGTCGCCAGGCCGGCGAGCGCGAACTGATCGAGAAACGGCTCGATCACGCCCGTGCGCACCAGGAATTCGTCAGTAACGATCAACACGCGGCTGGCGCCCCAGCTTGGCGACAGCGGCGGCAATGTTGTGGCGGCAACCCGCGCCGGCGGCAATGGCGGCGGGGGGCGTGGAAGAGCGTGGACATGTTCAATCTAGTAATTTACTCGCGTGCCGGGCAGCGCCTGCCGCAGCCGCGCCACTCCGCCGGCGGTCAGACCAGTGCCTTCCACGTCGAGGAACTTCAGTTGCTTCAAACCGCTGAGCAGCGGAATCGCGTCGTCGTTCACCTTTTCGCACTTCCAGAGATAGAGCTCTGCGAGCACGGGCAATTGCGCGACGGGCGCCAGTCCGGCGGCGGCCAGCGACGTTTGGCTCAGATGGAGAACGCGCAGATTCCCCAGTTGACGCAGAGGACCCGTGCCGGCGTTGGTCAGCTTGGCGCCCCGGATGTTGAGCTCCTCCAATTGCTTTAGCGCGGCAATCGATTCCAGACCGCGGTCGGTCAGGGCCGCGCCCCAAAGGCCCGAATCGGTCCGCTGCTCGCCGCTGATGTCGAGCGCCTGCAGGCCGGTCATGAGGCGGAGCGAAGCCAGGCCCGTGTCGGTCAGCTTGTTGCCGCCGCAGGCCAGGCGCTTGAGCTTCGGCATGGTGGTGAGCACATCGAGACCGTTGTCGGTAAAGAGCGAATAGCCCACGTCAATCGACTCCAGCGACGGATGCTCGGCCAGTTGCGCCACGCCCAGGTCGGTCACCTTGGTGCCGCGCAGATTCACCTCGCGCAGCCGGCGCCAGTTCTTCATCACCACCAGCGCGCCGTCGCCGGTGTTCTCGGCGTAGTAGAGATTGACGCTTTCCACATTCTCCGCGCCGCGCAACTCGCGGAAGCCGATATCGGTGATGCGCGTGTGCGACAGGTCGAGAGTCTTGATGTTTTTTCAGCGACCCAAGCTGCGCGAGTTGATAATCCTCAGTCCATTGGCTGCGCAGGTTCACGGTGTTCTGCTGGGCGCTCAGCGCGGCCAGCAACAATGCCGTCAGCATTAGCTTTTCCTCCGGATGGGGATCGCTGAATCGCGGTCGTAAATGATGTGGCAGCCGGGCAGCGCGGCCTTGAGTTTCTCGTAGCCTTTCTCAGTCACGGTGGTGTGATAGAGATTGAGCAGCTTCAGGCCTTTCAGCTTGCTCAGCGTGTCAAGGCCTTCGTCGGAAACGTTCGCCGTGTCCAGCCGCAGCTCTTCGAGCGAGGGCGGCAACAGCGCCAGACCCTTGTCGCTGACGTTCGTATAATCGATCCGCAGCACGCGCAGCCGGGCAAGGCCGCTCAGGGCCTTGAGCCCTTCATCGGTCAGGCGTGTGCGCACCATTTCCAGGTGCTCCAGTTCCTTCAATCCGCTCAACGCCGCGATCGCCTTATCGTTGTAGCGGCCGTAGGAGATGCGTAGATCCGTCAGCCCGGTGAGCCCCGCTACGGCCAGCAACCCATCGTTCTCGATGTCGGTCGCCGTAAGATCCAACTGCGTAAGCTTCAAGCGCGTCGCCAGCGTCCGCAGGCCCGCGTTCGTCACCGCGCTGTAGGCGAGGTTCAAGCGGGTCACCGTGGTGGGGATCAGCGCCACTGCGCCATCGCCCGCGCTCGTGCTGGAGAGATCCAGCCACTCAAGCGCCGGCGGCAGCGCGGCCAGACCCTTGCGCGTCACTCCCGTGTGCGCCAGATTCAAGCGCTTCAGCGATCGCGGCAAATGCGCGATCGCCGCGTCGGAGATCTCGGTGGAATCCAGGCGCAACTCATCCAGCGCCAACCCGCTCAGAAACGCCAACTGCTCATCGGAAACCGGCGTGCGCGACAGATCCAGCCGGCGCAATCGACCCTCGCTGAAATGCGCCGAGCCGCCGATCTTCGGCACCCAAGCTGCCACTGCCTCATCCGTGCGCGCCGCTGGACGCGAGTTGCGCACCGCCGCCGACACCGCCGCGGCCGACGCATCGACGAACTCCGTCTTGCACGCCGGCACCGCCCTGGCCAGGCTGTCCACACCCGTGCGCGACACGCGCGTGTAGCGAAGGTCCAAATGACGCAGCCGGCCCAGCGCCTCCAGCTTTTTGAGCCCCGCGTTGGAGATTTGCGACCGGTAAAGATTCAAATCTTCAAGCGCCGGCATCCCGGCCAGCACGTCCACCGCGTCATCGGTCACTTCGGCGCCTAGCAGATTGAGCGACTTCAGCTTGGTAAGCGCCTTCAACTCGGCCACGCCCTATCAGTCAAGCGCGCACCCGACAAATCGAGCGCTTCCAGATTCGTCATCCGGCCGATCGCCACCAGACCCTTGGTCGGTCACCAACGTATCGCGCAGATAAAGAGTACGCAAACGCGCCATGCCCGCCAGATGCTTCAGGCCCTCATCGCCAAAGGTGGTGTAGCTGAGATCGAGCTTCTCGAGGTTCACAAACGCCGCCAGCCCCGCCCCTTCACGCGGCTCTGCGCCAATCGCAACTCCCGGATCGCCGTGGAGCCCTTCAAATGCTCCAGGCCCTTGTCGAGCACATTGATGTTCGTCAGGAAGTGCAGGCTCAGATGCAGCTTTTCCAGCTTCGTCAGCGGAGCCAGCGCGGCGAACTCGGCGTTCGCATCCAGGCGCGAACCGGCGCCTGGGTTGAAAATCGGCCCCGGCAATAACAGCTCGCGCACTTCGGTGAGCGAGCTCAAACGCTTCATATCCACCGGGTCAAACGTCGAGCCGATCAGATCAACCGCCTCGACGCGAAACGGCGTGGCCGGTAACTCCGGCAGATTTGCATAGATTCGCTCGCTGCCCACAAGCGAACGCGTCCGCCTTGCCGTAGAATCCAGCGGGCGGCATCGAAATCATTCTGCGCGCTGGCGGCCGTTAGGAACAAGAGCGAAAGAAGCAGAAGGCGCACCGCTCAAGTGTCTTAAACCGCTAGCGATCCCAGCGCAAGCCCACGCGCCACAGGCGTGGCGCGCCAATCTGCGGCGCGGGCGTGTAGCCGGTGAGAAACTCGCGATTGCTCGCGTTCTCCACGGCGAGCGATACCGAAACACCGGCCCGCAATTGTTGCCGCGCCACCATTTGCAAGACGCCGAAGCCCGGCAACAGCAGCGAGTTCGGTCGTCCTCAAACTGCAAGCCCACCGAACGGAAGCCGCCCGTCACCAGCGTGCCTTTCCAACTCCAGGTGAGCTGCGCCGTGCCCTGGTGCTTGGCGATCTGCGGCACTCGTTCCCGCGTGGCAAAGCGCGAATCGGCAAAACAGGTACGAACTCTCCCAGCGCAGCATCCGCCAGTTGTGGCGAAACTCGACCTCCACCCCGCGATTCAGCGCCGATACCGCATTGCGCCGTTGCCGGATGATCTGCGCCGGCGTGCTCGACAGCGTTACGTTAGTCACCAGACCATCAAGCGAATTGCGAAAGAAACGTCACGCCCACCCGCGTCTGCTCGCCATAAAGTCGCCACCCGCTTCGGCGCCAAACAGCGTTCCCGGCCGCAACCCCGTATTCGGCTGCGTGATCGCATTGCCCGCGCGGAACTCCCGATAGAGTTCATTTAAGGTGGGTGCCCGGAAGGAGCGATACACCGAGCTGCGTGCCCGCCAGCGATTGCGACATAGGTCAAGCCGGCCGAAGGCGAAAAGAAGTGCGTGCCCTGCGTGAGACCCGTGTCTGCTGGGCGGCCACCCAGGAAAAACGACAGTGTCTCCATCGCACGTTCGTCTGCGCAAAAGCGCCGCGCTGAAACACCGTGCCGCCGCCAATGCGTTGCCCGCTCGGGATCAGGTAATCCAGGCTCGTACCCTTCACGCGATTCGCGTCGCCGCCCGCCATCAGCGTCCAGCCGGGCTGCGTGTGCTGCCACAGGGCCGAGCCACCCGCCGCTTCGGCCGGTACGCTCTGGTCGACGTGAGCCGCTCGGTATTCCGGTCGGCCGCCAGCGTGGAAAAGCTCTGTGATACTGCTGGCGCTGGTGAAAAGCGACGAGGCCCAACGTATCGCGCGTCCACGAGCGCGAATAGTTCCCCGCCACGGCGCCCAGCGACGTAGAGTTGCGCTGCAGCGGCGTACCGTTGCCGCGCTCCTCGGCAAGGATGTCGAGCTTCACCGAAAAGTGTTGACCCGTGCCGATGCGATCGATGCGCACATCGCCCGCTACGAAGTCGACGTCGGCCTTCGCGTCGGCCCGGCCGCGCGGCAGCGTCGCCGCGAACTCGCGCCGGCACGATAAAGTAGCCGTCGGTCTGAAACGCCCGGGCTTGGGTGGAAACGCCCCAGCCGCGCCACCGCTCGGTAAAGCCCCGCTCGGCGAAAGCTGCCCCGCGTTGCCGCCCTCCAGGCCCAGAAAGAAACGCCGCTGGTCGATCGGGCGGGAGAACAACGCGATTCGAGCCACCCATCGCGCGATCGCCAAACACGCTCGTCGACGCCCCCGCGACACTTCCACCTGGCCAATCCGCCTCCGGCGCTACGCGCGTCCAATACACCCAGCCCCCAAAGGGATCGTTCAACGGCATGCCATCCCACAGCACCAGCGAACGCGAAGCGCCGCTTGAGCCAATGGCTCGCAACGACACGCCTTGCGTCGTGGGATTGGCCGTCAGGCTCGACGACCGCCGGAACAAACTGAAGCCCGGCACCATCCGCAACCGGTCATCCAGGTTCACGCCCGGAATCTGCTTCAGTTGCGGCGCGCCGATCACCGTGATGGAGGCCGGCGCCTCGTGGTGATCCTCTCCATCACCGTAATCCGGCCTGCGCACCGGCTCCAGCTTGCTGTCAGCCGGTGCTTGGGAAAACAGGCCCGACGCGGCCAAAACGAATAGCAGAAAACAATTCCTCATCAATATTACGAAGGGCACCTTCAGTATAGGCGTCCGCCCGCCCCAGGCCGTTACGCGCGCCCCGTGCCGCGGAAACCACCTAGGCAAAGGAAAAAGCCCCATCCCCTCAGGGGACGGGGCCTTCCTTAGCCAGTTCAGCCGCGCTAGAACTTGAACCGGACCGATAGGAATCATGCGGCGAGCTTGCACCTGCGCGCCCTGAATCGTGCCGAAGGCCGCGTTGTTCTGCGCACCCGTGGCGAAGTTGTAAGTCAACCCGAGATTGGGATTCGACGGGTTAAAGTGGTTGAGCGTGTTGAACGTCTCCGTGCGGAACTCCAGGCTGCGGCGGCCATCTGGTCCCATGCGGAACTCCTTGGCCAGCGACAGGTCGAGGTTGAACAAGCCCGGGCCGTAGAACAACGTTTGCGGCGTGTTGCCAATGCCGAGCGAGTTGATCGCGGGCAGTTGGAAATTGGCCGGATTGATCGCCCACTGCAAGCGTGGATCTTCCGTGCGCGACGGGAGCTGGCCCGCCGGCAGGTAGATGTCGTTGCCCATCTGGCAGCGGAACGGAACGCCGCCCGTGGGCGTGCCCGTCCAGTAACCAGCCGGCTGATTCTGCGCGCCGCAGCCCACCGTGATGGGCGTGCCCGCGTAGAGCGCGCCGTTGCCGTTGAAGCGCCAGCCGTCGGTGGCCAGCTTGACGATGCGGTTGTTCGCAAAGCGCGTCAAGTTCGGGATTTCATAACCGACGTTGAAGTTCATCGCATGCGGACGGTTGGTAATGTTTTTGCCGAGCTGCGAATCGGTCCACTGTTGAAGTTGTAGATGGTGGTGCGGCTCCAGGTGTAGTTCGCATTCCACTGCAACTTGCCCATGCGGCGATTGTGTGCATCTGCAGCGCGTGATAGTTATTGGTGCCGAGGTAGGTCCAGGTGGGGGATGGCGCCAATGCCATTGAACCCACCATCGACCCGGATCAGGTTGGTGGAGTAGAAACCCGTGCTGGTGGGGTCGCGGAAGCGCTGCACCTGCCCGCCTGCGGCGTCCAGGTGGTGAGCGGCGCCACGGCATTGAAGTCAATCGCCGTGCCATAGCCCCACTTCAGCGCATTGCCGATGTAGGAAATATCGACAATCATGCCTTTGCCCAAGTCGTGCTGGATGCCCAGGCTCCAGTTGTACGTGGTCTGGGGTTTTCTCATCCTGCGAGCCGCCAATCACGTTCTGCGGCGTCAGGTTGGTCTGCGCCGAGGCCAGCGTGTTGAAGTCGGTGTAGAGAATCGTCGGCGCCAGGAAAGTGGGCGGCGCCATCATCGGTCCGCGGCCCGCCGCCGTGGCGCGATGAAGTCCACCGTCCAGTTGCGGCCCACCGTGATCGCCGCGCCGCCGCGCAGCGCCGTCTTGCGTTGCCGAAGACGTCCCAGGCGAAGCCCATGCGGGGTCCAAGGCGGATCGGCGGCACTTTGAAGAAATGCGAGTCGTACTGCTTGATGCCCGAGTAGGGCAGGCCCGTGTACGACGCGGTGTCAAACGTACCTTGCCGCACATAAGGGAACGTCGCGCCCGTCACCGGATTAATCGCCGCGCGCTGTCCATTGATCAGCGTGGGGAAGATCAACTGGCCGCTCTTGCTCCGGTCATAAGACTTCTCGTCGAAAAGTCCCAGCGTGGCGCCGTCCGAATAGAGATCGCCCACAGGTAGAAGCGGATGCCGGGGTCCAGCGTCAACCGGCGGCCAATCTTCCACGTGTCCTGCACGAACCATTCGATCTGCGAGTAACGCGCGTGTTCACCAGCTTGCGGTTGTCGTCGCCATAGGCGAAAATGCTGCCAGCAGCGCGTTCGAGTAAGGGTAGCCGGTGTCGAACGAATTCGCTCGGTCTGAACCGAAATAGTAGGTGCCGGCCGTGTTGTAAACCGAGTAGACGCTTACGTTGCGCGCCATCTTCTCGATGTAGAGCCCCGCCTTGATCTGGTGCGCACCTTGATCCACGAGATCTTGTTGGTGATCGATTGCACCGTGTCAGTGCCCGTGAACGGCCAGCGCGAATCATGTCCGAACGACGGCACGCCCGAGATGGCTTGGCCGGGCGATTGCGGCGTGAAGCCCGGCGCAAAGCCGAAGTTCACTTGCGGCAGGAGGCCAAGCACGTTGCTGCCCGGGAAGATGCGCGGTAGATTCACCGTCTGGCCATTGGCTGTCTTCAAGGGCAGCAGATTGTCGGCAAGGTTTTGGTGCCGCCCGTGGCCGTGGAGGTCGGGTGTCCAGCGGATTCACGCCCTGCTTGCCGCGGTCACGCCCCACGAAAATTCATTGATCAGCGTCGGGGAAAACGTGTAGATCGCCGTGCCCACCGCACCCGGCGGCCTGCACGTGATAGCTGTGCGGGAACTGGCCCCAGGCGCCACCCGCCGGGCCCACCGTACCCGCGTAACCGTCCACGGCCTGATAGTCCTGAATCAAACGGGCAAAGGTGGTGAGCTTCGGCGTGAAGTTGTAATCCACCCGCAGAATCTTGTTCTCGTTCGGCCGCTTCTGGTCCAGGATGTTGCGGAAGTTGAAGCCGCGGTTCCCCGTCGGGTCCAGCGACAGGCCCAGCGCGTCCGGTTGCGGAAACAGATTCAGCATCGCCTGCCCGCCGGGCTAATGCGGCTGGCCGGAATACGATTCTGGGGGACCACCGTCTGGTTGTTTTGCGGATCGTAGATCGGCACCTGCACGCCCGTGGTGGTGACGGTCTGCGAGAAGTCGCCGGCGCGCTCCCAGCGCTGATGCATCGTGAAGGTATTGTTGATCTGGTTGGTATTGCGCAGATAATCCCAGGAGAAGAAGAAGAACAGTTTGTCCTTGTTCTTATTGAAATTCAGCCCAAGGGATCCACAACGGACCGCCGATCGTGCCGCCAGGATTCTGATACCGGTAGCGCGGCTTGTTCACCGCCACGCCGTTGCGCGCGTTCTTGTTGTTGAACCACTCGTGGAATTCAGCGATTCATGCCGGTAATAATGAAACGCCGACCGTGAACTGCGGCGTGCCGGCCTTGATCGTGAAGGTCAACTGGCCGCCCGTGCGCCCGCCGTACTCGGCCGCGTAGTTGGAAACCAGCAGCTTCACTTCGCCAATCGCGTCGATCGAGGGCGACAGGTAACCGGGGTTGAGATTGCCCGAATCCTGCGCGGCCACGCCGTCCAGGTTCAGAATCACCTGTCCGTTCTGGCCGCCGTTGATCGGCGGAATGCCGCCACCTGACCAGCCGCGGAAGTCATTTGAAGCCACGGTCTGCACGCCGGGCAGCGTCATGATCAGCGAAAGCGGATTGCGCCGCGCGTGGGCGTGTCGGCGATCTGCTGCAGGCCGATCGAGATCGAACGGTCAGAGCTATTGGTCTGCACGTTCACCGTGGCCGCCTGCACCTCCACGGTGGAGGAAAGTTCGCCTACCGACAACTTGATCTCATGCAGATCGAGCCGGTCCTGCGCGGTAACGTTGATCCCGCGTTGTTCATAGGTTTTGAAACCGGCCATGGAGATCCGCAGCGTGTACTCTCCAGGGCAGGTGTTCGGAATAGGAAGTTGCCGGAGCCATCGGTGGTGAAGCTCCGCACCTGTTTGGTGATGTTCTGCGTCAACCGGACTTCCGCTCCCACCACCGCCGCATCGGACTGGTCGACGACGATTCCCGAAACCTGGCCGGTGACACTTTGCGCGTGGACGGTCATGGTCCCCAGGAAGAACATAGATACTGCAAGCAAGACAAGGCGAGCAGCCATAGTGACTAACCCCTTTCGATATCAAACAGCGTTGGCGCTTTTTGGCGTGGGGGAATCGTATCACAATTCTTCAGCGCTGGCAGCGAGCGCAGTAAAATGTGGCGCGCCCGGCCTGCACTTGGCGCTCCCACCGGTCCGCCGCATCGGCCACACGGCTCACCCGCGCGCCCGTAGACGGCCAAGCGAAAGTAGATCCGCCTCGGGAAACTCCTCGCCTGAGCGCGTAACGCGGAAGGTGCCCGCAATCGCCTTGCGCAGCACCTGGCGGATCGCCCGGTGGAGGCTTTGCCACTCCGCGCTTTTCAGCGTGTCCACGGTCCGCCAAGGCAGAATGCCCGCCTGGAAGAGCGCCTCGGCGGCCCAGATATTGCCCAGGCCCGCCACGCGGCTTTGGTCGAGCAGGAAGGGGCTTGATCTCCGTGCGCCGCCGCTCGGCGGCGGCGGCCAAGCGCTGCAGGTGTAGCCGGCGTCCAACGGCTCCGGGCCGTACTTCGCAAACGCCGCCGTTTCCAGTCCGCCGTGGGATGAATCTCCGCCGAGCCAAACACGCGCGGATCCTGAAACGCAATCGCCCCGGCCGGCGCAAGCTCAAACAGCAACCGCGTGTGCGGCGGCAGCACCCGCCGGTCAGGTATCCAGAACAGAGGCCGGTCATGCCGAGTTGAATGCGGAGCGTCCAGCCGGTCTCCAGGTGGAGTAGAACATTCTTCGCCCGCCGGCCATAGGCGACAATCCGTCCGCGTGCCCGGCGAGCCAGCGCGGCCGGGGCCACCCCGGGGCGCAAGATGCGGGTGCGGGCGATCGTTGCTCCTGGCGCGTCCAGCGTCAGGCGGCGGCACATATACTCGGCTTCCGGTAGCTCGGGCACGCTCCATCATACCGTTCCCCGAAAAGGCAAATCCCCGGCCCTTCCGGACCGGGGACTTGCCGCTTGAACTTGTTCGCCTGGAAAACTAAGCGCGCCGCTTGCGCCAAACCAACGCCAAGCCGCCCAACGCGGCCAGCGCCAGCGAACTCGGCTCCGGCACGGAGGGAGGCGGCGGCGGCTCCACGGTCGGCGCCGTGAACGAAAAGTTGTCATACACCAGGCCATTGCGATCGCCCGCGCCGCCGTGAGCGACGAAGCCGGCGACAGAATCCGCAGTCCGGTGATATTGGCAATACCCGACAAGCCGCTCACGTCGATAATCCCCTGCGTATTCATCCGTTGGGGGTGACGTGATTTGGATCTGACCGGCCAACTGATTGCTGCCGGTAAAGATCTGAATGGTGAGCACGGAGCCGATATCGTCCCAGGCACCCGCCCAAAACGACACCGCATTCATCGGCTGGGTAAAGTTCCACCAGCAGGGTCTCGGTACAGACCGCCGAACTGGCCAACGCGGCTTGCGCCGGGCAGACGACGTTGGGCACACTGGCCGCGGGATTATTGCTCCAAACAATCGCCTCGCCATAAACATAGAGCGCACCCGTCGGCACGCTGAACGAGACAAAGTGGAGTAGTTGGAAGGAACAACGGCGCCAACAAACGGTGTAACGCCCTGCGGCGTGATCAAAACCGCCCGTGGAAGCCGGAAGATTGTCAAAGTTGATGACGGTCGCGGCTGGCGCGGTGATGGAGAGAACGAGGCCCAAAAGCCCAGAGAACGAGCACGCATAATTCCCCTAAGTATCAAAGAGTTCGCCAGTAACCGGGAGCTACCGGCCGAAGAGAGACCCGGATCTACCGTCCGGAGTACCCGCCTGGATGCTTTCGTTTTAGTTGTGAGGCGTTGAGTTTACGATAGCAGGGCGTAGGTGTGGCGTCCATCACCGCAAATGGGGGATTGACCTCAGAGAGAACCGATTTTCAGCGTAGGGGCCGAGCTCTCCAGACGCCCGTAGCCGTGCGCGCCGCCGTCCGAAAACCCACTTGCACCCGCCCCACCAGTTCCTTCCCCTGCAAGCGGACCGTATGGGTCTCCACTGCGCTGGAAAACCAGTCTTGCACTACAAATCGTAGTCCAGGCCCGTCGACTGTACAAGATCTAGCGGTCCGGACGCTCCGCTGATTCCCTTGTTCGGCGGCCACCGTCCAGGAAACCTGGCACTGGTTGTTCTCGAGTTTGATTTCGATCTCGACATTCGCAGGTTCCCGGTACATCCAGGTGCGGCCTCGCCACGTTCCTTGCAGGGATCCGGTGGCAGGCACCACTGCGCCTGAGGAGTCGCCTGCGTTTGCAGGTGTTACCCCCACACGCTTGGCGCCGGCAGGACTGCCACTTTTTTCCAATCCTCATCGCTCGCCTCGGCCGCCGCCTGCAGCGCGGCAACCTGCTCGGCCGCGATTCCGCCGGCGCCGGCATAGCCCGGACACTTGGCCGCCAGCAGCGTCTGCAGAAAAACGCAGGCCGCCAGATAAGAACCGGCCAGCGTCGGGTGGCTTCCATCACTGGTGTAGAGCTCGATCTCCGGTTCGGCTTGGCGGATGGAGAGCCAGGCGCGGCCCACCGGTGCCACTTTGGCTTTGTTCTCGCGGGCAGCCGAGGCATAGGCGTAATCGAGCTCTGGTTGGGCCTCTGGCTTCGTTTTGCGCGACCAGGTCAGATAGAGCACGGGTTGAGCCCCCGCCTTGCGGATCTTCGGCGTGAAGAGCTGCACGTCCTGCCAGAAATAGGCCGGATCGTTAATGATCTCCTCGCCATCGCGATAGGCCCAACCCAGCATGCTGTGCTCCTGGAGTACAACATAGTCCCACTTTTCGCGGTCCAGAGCGTCCTGCACCTCGCGCTTGTGCCACATTTCGCCCAGCGAGATGCCGCCCTCGGTGATGGCTCGCACCTCCAGGGCGGTTTCCGGCACGGCCGCCTTCGCCAAGCTCTTGAACATCAGCGGCATGTCGTTGTAATAGGTGTAGCTATTGCCGATGAACAGCACGCGCAGCGGCTTTCCCGTTTGGGCGGGGGCCAGAAGAGTGAACAGACAAAGGCAGATCAACGTTCCGCATAGGGGTGCTGGACTTCAGTCTAGATCGTTGCAGGGCGCGGTGCCAAGTACCGGGGAGTTCCATGTCCCCCCCGGTAACCCTGGGCACTCCCGCCTCTACCGGGCGCGGACGCGGCGGGTAAAGCGGCGGCGGCCCCGCGCTTCTTCCCGCGCCACGGGGATCACCACTACCTTCGCCGCGGCCTTGCCGGCCGGGGCCTGCGCTCCGCCGGCGGGACGCTTTTCGTCGCGCAGGATGTCGGCGGGCAGTTCGCGCTTCTGCAGGCGCGTCTTCAGCACCCGCTCAATCTTCTGAATCTCGCCGCGTTCACCCCGGGAGGCAAACGTGGTGGCCACGCCCTTCACGCCCGCGCGGCCCGTGCGGCCCACGCGATGGATGAAGTCCTCGGGGACCTGCGGCAGGTCGTAGTTCACCACGTGCGCAATGCCTTCGACATGGATGCCGCGGGCGGCCACGTCGGTGGCCACCAGCACGCGGTACTCACCGTTCTGAAGCCCTTGAGCGCGCGGTTGCGCTGGGCCTGCGTGCGGTCGCCATGGATGGCGGCGGCCTCTTCGCCTTCCTTGGTGAGGCGCTTGGCAATGCGATCGGCGCCGTGGCGCGTGCGGGCAAACACCAGGAAGGTGCCGGTCTCGGTGCGCAAAAGATGGTCGAGCAGGCCGTGCTTACGATCCTGGTCCACTTCGTAGTAGTCGAGTGCAATGGTGTCGCTCGGCTTGGTGATGCTGCCCACGGTGATGCGGACTGGATCATTGACGTGCTTCTCGACCAGATGGGCCACGCTGGCTTCGATGGTGGCTGAGAAAAAGAGCGTCTGCCGCGTGCTGGGCGTCTGCGCCATGATGTTGCGGATTGCCGGGAGGAAGCCCATGTCGAGCATGCGATCGGCTTCATCGAGCACGAAGATGCGGACGGCGTTGAGCTTCACCAGCCGGCGCTCCAGAAAGTCCGTCAAGCGGCCGGGCGTCGCGATCAGCACTTGGGCGCCGCGGCGAATGGTTTGCAGTTGCGCGCCTTCGCTCATGCCGCCGACGGCCACCGCGCTGCGCAGTTGCGTGTGGAAGGCGAACTTGCCGAACGCCTCATTGATTTGCAGGGCGAGTTCGCGGGTGGGGCTGAGAATCACCGCGGCGATCTCGCCGCGCTTGGCCGGATTGACCAGCAGATTTTCGATAACGGGCAGCAGGAAGGCGGCCGTTTTCCCCGGTACCCGTTTGGGCGGTGGCGACAACGTCGCGGCCGGAAAGAGCGGCGGGGATGGCCTGAGCTTGCACCGGGGTGGGCGTAGTAAGGCCGAGCTTGGCGAGATTGGTCTTCACTTGTGAAGACAGAGCGAGGTCAGAAAATTGATTCATTGGTAACAGACGAAGGGAGGGAACTACCGGATCTTAGAAGACTGCAAGGTCTCTGGAGACAGCGCCGGCATCAAAACATGCAGAGGAGGGCGGGGGAGTAACTTCCGATCAGCTTTCAGGATAGCACGATTCGCTCCGCCACTCCCGCACCACCCGCTCGATCTCTGGCAAACCCACCGGTTTCCGCAGGTGGCCATCCATACCCGCCCGGAGGCAGGCTTCGGCATCGTCCACCATCGTCAGCGCGATCATCGGCGACGACGAGGAAGCCCCGCCCGCTCGAATCTGCCGCGCCACCCAGAAGCCGTCTCCCTCCGGTAAGTGGCATTCGAGGAAGATCATTGCGTAGGCGTAGCGCTGCGCCGCAGCCACCGCCGCCCTGCCCGACGCGGCAATATCCACCGTGTAGCCCAGCCCGTTCAGCATGGCGATGGCTACTTTCTGGCTGGCAGGATCATCCTCCACAACCAGGATACGGGGCGGCACGGGGTCCATTGCCTTCAGCATGCCGGGCTCCCGCCCCGCCGGACCATCAGCGCCCGGCCTGACTTTTTGTGGGACTTTTCGCTCTCTCCTGTCGGATGTTACGAAACCAGTTGCCGCGTCGCGGCGGCCAATTGGCGCAGCGCCCCTAGAAAAGCGTCCAACTCCAACAACGGATCGAAAACAAAGTCCACGCCATGGGCCAAAGCGCTTTGGCGGATCGCTGGGGCATCCACCGGAGCCATCGCGATCAGCATCGGCGGCGAAGGCAAGGCCAGCAACTCCCGCACCAGCCGCCACTGGCCGGCATGCGCCAGCATTAGCGGAAAGATGACGATCTCGGGCGCCAGCGCGGCCAAATCAGCCTGGCAACCGGCGGGCGGCGCTTCCCAAGAACCGGCCAGCGCAATACCCAACCGCCGCATGGTTTCGGCGAGTTGCTCTCGCAGATGGGGATTTCGCTCGATCAGGATCGCTCGGGGCCGCACTTACTGTTAGTATGTGCCTTCCTAACAGGTTTGTCTGTCGGCCAGCACAAAGACGAGTGTAGGAGGAGTCCTACGCCAGTTACTCGATAATCTGATTTTGAATGGCGTACCGGGTGATGTCGGCGTTCGAACGCATGTTCATCTTTTCGAGCACCCGGGCCCGGTAGGTGCTCACCGTCTTCACGCTCAGGTTCAGGTCGGCGGCGATATCGGAGACCGATTGGCCCCCCGCCAGCCGGCGAAAGACATCAAACTCGCGGTCAGAGAGCGTCTCATGCGGACGCTCCTCGCCGGATTCCACCGAGTCCGCCAGCAGCTCTGCCGTCTCCGGCGTCAAGTATTTGCGTCCGGTCTGCACCCGGCGGACGGCCTCCACCAATTGCTCGGGAGCGCTGTCCTTCGTTAAGTAACCGGCCGCCCCCGCGCGGATGGCGCGAACCGCCATCTGATCCTCCGGATACTGGCTCAGGATCAGGACCGGCATCTTGGGATAAAGCTGCTTCAGCTCCTTTAAGAACTCCAGGCCCGAGCGGCCCGGCATCATCACATCGAGCACCAGCACGTCCACCGGCGATTTGGCCAGCAAATCCAGCGCGCCGGCCGTGTCAACCGCTTCGCCCACTACGCTCATATCCGGCTCAGCGGCGAGAATCTGGGCCAGCCCTTTGCGGACCACCGGGTGATCGTCAACCACCGCCAGACGAATCATCGCTAGTGCCCCTTTGCCTCGGCAAACCCGGCCTTCAGCGTGCCCTTGGCGCGGGCCACGTCGATCAGCGAAGGGTAGAACTGTACAAAAGTGCTCTCCACGGCCCCGTTGGCCGCATGGCAGGCCGGGCAAGGTGGCCTTCGGGCCCAGGGCGGCGACGGACGGCTTGGGTTGATCGGCAAAATCGAAGTAAGCCCAGCCTGACGGGAACCGCTTAGTGTCCTTCACTTCCACCTCAATGGCGGCAATCTTGGACTGGAAGTGGCCTCCCTTGTTGATAGAGCCCTCACTGGACGAATGGCGGATCTCCAGCACAAACGTCGTGCCCTCCGGCCAGCGCCCGCTCTTCAAGAACTCGCGATGCGCCGAAGGGTTGACAAAGACGTTGGTAAAGCGGGGCGCCTCGGCGGCACGCCGCGCGTTGGGGCCGTACGTCATGCCGAGGCCGGAACTGAGAAACACCCAACTCCGGTACTCCGCCGGGAAAAGAAGCTCGCCCGTCTTGGTGAACTTGGCGGTATCGGCGGCGCCGGCCAGCAGAGTCGAGCAGATGGCTGTGGCCGCGATCGCTTTGAGGAGCATGTCTCTTACTGTAGCGAAATGCGCGCCACCCGGCGTGATAGGCTGGCGAAGATGAATCGCCGTCAGTTTGTTGGGGCCGCCTCGGCGGCCGCGGCCGTTTTGGCCGCCCCGCCAAAGTCGCGCCTGGGCATTTGCACCACCTCCTACATGACGTTTCGCCGGTTCCGCGATACGCACGAGTTCCTGGAGCATTGCGCCTCGCTGGGAGCGGCGGGCATCCAGGCGCCACCGCCAGCCGATCCGGCGCGGCTGCGCAAGCGGCTGGACGAGCTCGGCATGTGGTACGAGGGCATGGTCGCGCTGCCCAAGGGCGACGGCTCGGCCTACGAGGCGCAACTCAAGGCTTGCAAGGCGGCAGGCGCCACCGTGGTGCGCGCGGGCTGCCTGGGCGGGCGCCGCTATGAGACCTTCGCCAGCATGGCGGCCTGGAAGAGCTTTGTGGCTGAATCGAAGGCGTCGCTCAAAATGGCGCTGGCCGGTTTGGAGCGCGAGCAACTCACGATGGCGCTCGAAAATCACAAGGATTGGACGCTCGACGAGCATCTGGCCCTGCTCAAGGAGTTTTCGCACGAGCGCCTGGGCGCGCTGGTGGATTTCGGCAACAACGTGGCCCTGTTGGATGAGCCGCATGAACTGGTGGAAAGGCTCGCGCCCTACGCCGCCTCCACGCATGTGAAGGATATGGCCTACGAAGAGGATCCGGCGGGCTTCCGCATGTCGGAGGTGCCGCTGGGCGACGGGCGCCTGCAACTGGGGCGGATGATCGCCGCCATTCGCAAGGCGCGTCCGCAAACGCGTTTTGTGCTGGAGATGATCACGCGCGATCCGCTCCTGGTGCCTTGCCTCACTGACAAATATTGGGAGACTTACGCCGATCGTTCGCCTCGTCACCTGGCACGAACGCTCGCCATGGTGCGGCAACAGAAGTCGCGCGAGGCCTTGCCGCGATTCGGCATGTTGAGCGCCGTGGAGCGCTTCAATACCGACGCGCAACTCAAAGCCGAGGAGAACAACGTGAAGACGTGTTTGAACTTCGGCCGCGAGCAACTGGCGCTGTAATCCTACTTGCGCATTCTCACCAGCGGCAGGCGTTCACCATTGGGTAGCCCCGTGCTCGCTTCCTCCACCGGCGTAAAGCCACGCTTCTGATAGAGTGGCACGCCCGTGAGCGTCGCCATCAATTCGAACTGCGTGAAGCCGGCCGCGCGCGCCGCCGCTTCGCAAGCTTCCAGCAGGCGGCTACCGAGACCCTGGCGCGCGCAGGCCGGCGCCACAAAGAAAGCGCGGATGCGCGCCGCGTCCGTCGCCGGGTTGAGCCACCGGTCCTCCTTCACCGGGCTCGCGTCGCTGCCGAACAACGTCGCCCGGCGGCTCCATCCCGCCGCAGGCGGCCAGGGTGCCATCGGCGCACTCGATAACGAAGTAAGTTCCGTCGGCGATCAGCGCCCGGTCCACGCCGAACACTGTGCCCAGCGCGGCCTCCCGCTGCGATTCGGAATAGTCCGGAGCCTGTAACTCGCGAACAGATTCGGCAATCAGCCGCTCAAGCGCCGGGATATCCTCCGCAGTGGCCAGGCGTAGCTTCATTTCTGCTTCCTTTTCGCATTTACTTGTGTTACTCTGCTCCCAGCCCGCCGTTCGCTGCGTCTTCTCGCGTCCCCCCAATTCCCGGAGTTCGATTTCTTGTGCAACGTTTGCTGCCTTGGGGCGCCTTACTCGCCCTTGCCGTTTATTACGCCTATTTTGCCTCAGTTGCGCTGCGCGCGGGCCTTTCCCATGACGACCTGATGAATATGCACAGCGCCGTCACCGCGCCGTGGCCGGCCTTGCTGAAGGAGAGCGTCTTCTTCTTCCTGCCCAGCGATCAATACCGCCCCGTGGGTTCGATCTACTACCGCGTGATTCGCGACCTGTGGGGAGCGCAGCCCTTTGCGCTGCACCTGGCCCTGGCGGCCCTGTGGGCGCTGGCGATGGCGGCCATGTTTGACGCGGCCCGCCAGTTGCTCAAGTCCAGTGAGGCGGCCTTGATCGCCGTTTTGTTGATGGTCCATCACAGTAACCGGCCGTTCTACTATTACAACTCCGGCTTCTGCTATGACATTCTCTGTTACTTGTTCTTCTTTGCCACCTTGAGTTACTACCTGCGCGCCCGGCAGCGGGGCGCGATGGGAGAACGGGAAATACTGGTGCTCACCGGCCTGTTCGCGCTGGCACTTGGTTCAAAGGAGATGGCCGTCAGCTTACCGGTAGTGCTCGCCGCCTATGAATGGGGCCGGCCGGGCTCCCGGGACTGGCGCTTCACGCTGCTCTCCGGCGTGATGACGGCGCTGTTTCTCGGTGGCCGGGTCTTTGGCCCTAACGGACTCTCCGGCGTGGGTAGCTATGTGCCCCGGCCGAGCGTCGCGGCGTATCGGGAAAGCTGGAATGACTGGCTGACGCACTTGACCTTTCTCGCTCCTTTGGATCTGGCCACCGGCTGGATTCTCCTGTTCTTCGCGCTGGTGCTGGGCGGGGCCTGGATTTCGGGCGATCACGGCCTGCGCGTCGGCGCCGTCTTGCTGCTGGTAGGCGTGCTGCCGGTGGCCTTCATCCGGCCCATGCGCGGCCTGGAACAGGTGGTGATCCCGATGACGGGCCTGGCCTGGATGCTCGCCTGGTGGCTGACGCGGCTCACCTGGATTGTGCCCTTGCAAAGTCGCGCCGCGCTGGTCTTTGCCCTGTTGCTGCTGACGCTCTGGAACTGGCACAGCCGCCGCATGCCCACGGAGGAGGCGATGATGCGCGAAGGGCGCGAGATCGGACACATCTGGAACGAATTCCGCCGCGCCACACCCGGCTTGCGGCCGAACTCCCGCGTGCTGGTGCGGCGCGATCCGTTTGCCGAGCCCTTCATCTGGGCCACCGTTTTTATGGGGCATATCGATCACGGCCCCGGTCTCCAGGTCGTCCGCGAAGAAAGCCAGACCACGCCCCAGAATCCCGCCGACTTCGACTACGTGCTCGCCTGGGAAAGCAATCGCTTTGTGACGCTCAAGCCGCTGATTGCCCCACAGTAGGCTGACTGTGCCACAGTAGTACCAATGCCCTCCTGGAAGATCACGCTCGAATACGATGGTTCGAATTATCACGGCTGGCAAGAACAAACCAACGCCAAGGCCGTAGCGAGCGAGATTCGCAAGGCGGCGGAGGAGTTCTTTGGCGCCCCGGTGGAACTGCAAGGCTCCGGCCGTACGGACTCCGGTGTACACGCGCTGGCGCAAGTGGCGCATCTGCGCGTCGACGCCGGCCCGCTCAAGCCCGCCGAAGTGCTCAAAGGCCTCAACGAAAAGCTCCCCACGTCGATCGTCGTGCTCGACGTCGAAGAAACGCACGACCGGTTTCACGCCCGTCACGACGCCGTTTCGCGCTCCTATGTCTACCGCATCTCCACGCGCCGCACGGCGTTTGAGAAGAAATACGTCTGGTGGATTCGCGAGAAACTCGACCTCGCCAAGATGCAACTGGCCGCGCAGAAACTGATCGGCCGCCACGATTTTTCGGCCTTCGCGCAAGCCGATCCTTCGAAGCCCGACAACTCCACTATCGTGGTGGTGAACGAAGCCGGCGTGGTGGAGGAGGAGAACCTCATCCTCTTCCGCATTGAGGCTTCGCACTTCCTTTGGAAGATGGTGCGCCGCCTGGCGGGCACGCTCGTGAAGATCGGCAGCGGCGAATTGAAGCTGAGCGAGTTCGAGCAGTTCCTCGAAGGCGAGGCCGACGCGCGCATCGCCACGTGGACCGCTCCGGCCTCGGGGCTTTTTTTGGAGCGCGTCAGCTATGAGGCGGCTCCGGCCGTGGCGCAGCCTGCAGCAGTGGCGCAGCCTGCGGAGGATGCCGAGCCGGATGAGAAACCGGCGCGGGCCAAGCGCGCCCCCGCGGCTCGCGCGGAACGCCCGGTCTACGCCGACGATCGCGACGACAAGCCGGTGCGCCGCGCGCCGCGCACGGCCTTTGGCGATGGCCCGCCGCGGCGGGACGATGGCGGCACCGGACGGCCCAGCCGTTCCTACGGCGCGAAGTCTTACGGTGACGATCGCCCCGCTGGTCGTTCCTTTGGCAAGAAACCTTTCGGCGACGACGGCCCGCCGAAGCGGTCCTACGGCGCGAAGTCTTACGGTGACGATCGCCCCGCTGGTCGTACGTTCGGCAAGAAGGCCTTTGGCGACGACGGCCCGCCGAAGCGGTCTTACGGCGCGAAGCCTTACGGCGACGATCGCCCCGCTGGTCGTACGTTCGGCAAGAAAGCTTTCGGCGACGACGGCCCGCCGAAGCGGTCCTACGGCGCGAAGTCTTTCGGCGACGACGGCCCGCCGAAGCGATCCTACGGCGCGAAGTCTTACGGCGACGATCGCCCCGCTGGCCGTACCTTCGGCAAGAAGCCTTTCGGCGACGACGGCCCGCCGAAGCGATCTTACGGCGCCAAGCCTTATGGCGCGAAGCCTTTCGGCGACGACCGTCCGCCACGGCCTAGCCGCTTTGATGATCGTCCCCCGCCCCGCGGAGCTTCCAGAGGATCTGACGAACGATCCCCTGCCAGGCCTCCGCGTCGCGCGGACGCAGATCGAGGCGGCGCACGAGGTGACGCACCTTCTCGTCCGAGGACTCCGTTTGGGGATAGCCGGAGCGACCGAGCGCCTCGGAGAGAAGGTCCGCGAGACGATCGAGATCAGCGGCCGCCGCGCGGACCTCGGGGCTTCGATGGGCCGCCCGCGGGGCGTCCCAAGGGCCCGGCTGGTGGTCCGAAATCGTTTGGTGGTCCCAAGAAGTTTGCGGGTCCGAAGAAGTCGTTCGGAGGCCCGAAGAAGTTTGGCGCTCCCAAGCGGGGCGGCAAGCCAAAGCGCGGCTAAGCTCATAGGCGCAAACCGCGACGGCTTGGCCGAGATTCATCGAACCGTGCGCCGCGCGCGTGGGAATGCGCAGCGAGCGGTGGCAATACGTAAAGTCGTCCTTGGAAAGCCCATGCTTCTCCGAGGCCGAAGATCAACGCCACCGCGCCGTCCACCGCCGCCATGCGTTCGGCCGCGTCATCCAACCGGTCGAGCGGCAGCCGCTGCTCGCGGCCATCCATCGATCCGGTGCCGTAGACGAGTTCGCAATCGGCCACCGCCTCGCGTAGCGTCGCATATTCGCGCGCGTTGGCCAGCAGCGGACTTGCGTTCACGCCGCTCCGCGCCTCTTCCACCGCGTCGCGATAGGCCTGCACCAGCCGCAAACTGGAAAAGCCGAAATTCGACAGCGCGCGCGCCGCCGCGCCGATGTTCAGCGGATTGCGCGGCGATACGAGCACGACATGAAGAACCACTCAAGGCAACGGTAACACTGGATCAGGCCCGGCGCCCTGAGGCGTCTTCAAATACCGCTTCACCTTGCGCTGTGCCACGTCCACCACCGCGATCTTATCCTCCTCCTGCAGGCCCAGATAGGCCGTCTTGCCATCGCCTGACATCGTGAGCGAGAGCGGCCGCCCCGGTAGATCGGCGCGCGCCACTTGCTTCCGCGCCGCCACCTCGGCAAACGCCACGCCCGGCTCCAGTTGCGTGTTGAACACCAGCGTCTTCTCATCCGGCGTCAACGCCAGGCGCGCTGGTCCCTTGCCCGTCGCAATTTCGCCCACCACAGCGTGCCGCGCCGCGTCGATCTCCACAATCTTGTTTGCACCCATCACCGCCAGAAAGATCCGCTTGCCGTCGCGCGTAATCACACCGCCTTGCGTATTCTCGCCGAGCTTCAGCAGTGCGTCCACGCGGCCCGTGGCTAGATGCACAGCGGCCACCGTACCCGAATTCGAATTGCTCACCCACGCGTACTCGGCCTTACGATCGAGCAGCACCATATGCGGCTTCTCGCCCTTGGTGTCATAACGGCGGATCACCTGGCGCGCCACCGGATCCACGAGCAACAGGCCCGAGGGATTCTCCACCGTCACCACGATGCGCCCCGTCCGCGGGTCGATATCCATGCCGTGAGGACGCCGGTTGTTGCCCAGATCGATACGGCCGGCCAACTTCCGCTGCGCCACATCAATGATCGCAATCGAGTTGCCGCCTTCGCCCGGGTCGGTCATCCAAAGGAGCCCGTTCTCGGAAACGTACAGATAACGGCCATCCGGCGAGAAGAGCATCTCGTGCGGATGAACGGCCGTCTTCACGCCCGCCACCCGCGCGCCGTTTGCTTGGTAGAAGCCCACGGCGGCGCCCTTCTTTTCCACCACGGCGAGCATTCCGCTCTGCGGCCACAGGGCGGAAGCGAGTAAAGCGATAAGCAGCAAGCAACGCATCGCCGAACATGTTATCGCGGAAGCCGCGCGGCGCCCGGCCGCTTAGGCATCCTGCTCCAGCAACGAACGCAGGATCGGCTCAAATGCATCGGCCTGGTGGACGAAGCCCAAATCAGTGGGGTGCGATCCGTCGATCGTATCTTCGCCATCGGCATTCAGCAAACGCGAACCCGGCAGGTACGCCAAGTCTGTTACGCCCGCCCGCTTCAGCTTGGCATGCACTTCGCGCAACGCCGCATGATTGGCCTCGTTTGCCGACTGGCGCTTGGCATTCCACGCATTATCGGCATAGTTGCGGTCCTCCACCAAGACAATCGGCGTCCGCGGACGCGCCTTGCGCAGCATCATCACGCCCGGCTCGATCCGCTCGCGCACCTGCGCGGCGTTCATGTTCGGCAGGCAATCCAGCACGAACACCGCCGGGTCCAGCTCGGCCACGAATTGCACCACTTCCTTCTCCATCCGCCCGTTGCCGGAAAAGCCCAGGTTGATCACTTCGCGATCCAGCCGGCGGCCCAGAATCGCCACATGCGTCATGCCGGACCGCGAAGCCGAAAAGCCATGGGTGATCGACGTGCCATAGAACACCATGGGCCGCCGCCCGGCCGGCCGCGCGGCGGCCTTGGCCACCTTCGCTCCCACCGGTACGCCGATTTCCAGCTTCAACACCGGATTGCGAATCGGAAAGTAGATGCGGTACTCCCGCTCGCCCTCCGGCAGCGCTCCTGCCAGCGTCACCGTGTTCTCCGGAAACTTCGTCGGGCCGCCGAAGCCCGCCCACTGGAAAACGCCCGGGCGCGGACTGGCATAAAGGTCCAGGCCGCTGGCCGCAATCGCCGTGACGTTCGTCCCGGCCAGACTCTCCCGCGTTAACGTCCAACGCGCGGCCAGCGAAGTCGCATTGGCGCGAAACCGCACCACCACGCCCGTCGGGTCGTGCGACAAGTCCCACACCGGCTTCGGCACCACGCTCTCGGCGCGGCCCGGCAGCCGGTCGTAGGGCGCCTTGCGGTCGGCAAAGCCCAGCCCTTCAATGATGAACTCATGAGCGTCGTGCCACTCGCGCTCCATCGGCGGCGCTTGCGCGGCGGCCGCGCCCGCGGCGGCGGTAAATAGAAACTCTCGGCGATGCATCCGTCGATTCTATCGAGGCCCGTGAGAGAATCGAAAGCACCCCCCTGCGAAGCGCATGGAGATTCTCACCCTCATCGCCCGTCACGGCTCGCTGCTGCTGGCCGCCGTTTGCTTTCTGGAAGCCGTCGGCCTGCCGCTGCCTGCCGCCGTCGCGCTGCTTGGCGCTGGCGCCTTAGCGCACGACGGCAAGCTGCCCGCCGCCAGCTTTCTGGCCGGCCTGGGCGGATTGCTCGTGGGCGATGCGGTGCTCTACCTGGTCGGCCGCACCACCGGCTGGTACTTTCTCGGCGTCCTTTGCCGCCTCTCGTCCAGCCCCGAATCGTGCATCTACAATGCGGCCCAAACCTTTTACCGCAAAGGTCGCACCGCCCTCCTATTCACCAAGTTCATCCCCGGCATCAACACTATGGCCGCACCCTTGGCCGGCAGTCTCCACATGCGGCCCGCGCAATTTGCCGCCTTCGATCTGGCGGGCGCCCTCCTCTATGCCGGAACCTATTTCACCCTCGGCTATCTGTTTAGTAATCTCCTCGGCGACATTGTTCTAGCCCTCACCAGCGCCGGCGAAACGATGAAGAGTCTCTTGATTGGACTGGTGCTCGCCTATCTCGGCTACCGCATTTGGATGATTCGCCGTCTGCGGACCGAATTCTTCGATATCCCGCGCGTCACCGCGCAAGACGCCGCCGAACTCTTCGAAAAATGCCCGGACGACTTCGTCGTGCTTGACGTTCGCAGCCATGGCTATTACACCGATTCGGCCCTGCGCATCCAAGGCTCGGCGCGCCTGGAGCCCAATCGCCTGCCGGAAGCGCTGCACGACCTGCCTGAGTCCAAAAAGGTCTATCTCTACTGCACTTGACACCGCGATGCCACTAGCCTGCGCGTGGCGCGGGCCCTCCGTGATGCCGGCCGCGAGGCCGTGGTGATTGAAGGCGGTCTGGGCGCCTGGCGTAAGCAGGGCCTGCCTCTGGAGCTAGTACCCGCCGAGGATGTGGTCCAGTTACCCCGCTTCTCCCAGATCCGCTGAGCACGCCGCCGTCATCGCGGCGCCTTCTCCTATCGCCCTGATTCGGGGCGGCTTACACCTCATCGACATCTCGGATTCACCCGATCAAATCTTTGGATTGGCGGATTGTACCAGACCTGTTTATCGTGAAGTAATAAAGGGAGCGCTTCACGCGGGCTGCCCCTTTTGAGCGCAATGGGACCCAGCCCCCAGTCCGTGCACCCGGCATCACCGCCGGTGTTGTCCCCAAGCCGTTCGCCAAGACTCACGAAAGGTGTATCAATGAAATCGCAGTTATTTACCACGGGATGGATGCTGGCTGGTGCGGTGGCGCTTGGGGCGCTGGCGCAGCCGGCATGGACGCAAACTGCTCCTGCTCCCGCGCAATCGGCTCAGGCCCCCGCGCCCGCCGCCACGCCACAGGCTAAGTTCAATAACTTTACCTGGAAGGGCATTAAGCTCTCCGGCGTCGCCGACGGCTATTACAGCAAGGCGTTTAATAATCCGTCTACGGGTTTCAATCAGCAGCGTAACTTCGACATTGATGCCAACTCTTGGGATCTCAACATGCTCAAGTTCGCCATCGAAAAATCGCCGGAGCCCGTCGGCTTCCGCCTCGATCTTGGTATGGGTAAGGCGTTCACCATCTTCCAGGCCTCTGAGCCGACGCGCCGCGTGGACCAGCTCGAACCCGTCATGCAGGCCTATGTCTCCCTCAAGCCGAAAAACTGGAAGGGTGTTCAAGTCGACTTTGGTAAGTTCTTCACGAGCGCTGGCGCCGAACTAACCGAAACACACCTGGGCTGGAACTATTCCCGCGCGTTCCTCTACGCCAACGGGCCGTATTACCACTTCGGCCTGCGCACCACGGTGCCTATCACCAAGGAATTTACGGCTGGCTTCCAGGTGGTGAACGGCTGGAATAGCGTGGTGGACAACAACACACCCAAAACCTTCGGCTTTACCGGCTCTTACACCAAGGGCAAGGTCACTTACTCGAACGTCTACTATGTGGGCCCCGAGAAGTTTAAGCCCCTCAAAGGTGTCCGCCACTTCTGGGACCAGGTACTGGCCATCAACGTCAACGACAAGTTCAGCACTTACGTGAATTCGACCTCGGCTTTGACCGCGGCGCGGTGGCGCCGGCGGCGCCCACCGGCCGCTACGGTACCGCCAAGTGGAACGCGCTCGGCTGGGCCTACCGCTACCAGATCAACAAGGTGTTCGCCTTCGCCAATCGCTACGAGTATTATCACGACGGCGCCGGTTTCATCACCGGCCAGGCTCAGACGCTGAAGGAAGCCACCTTCACCCTGGAAGCCAAGCTCGTCGACGGCCTCCTCACCCGCTTTGAATATCGCAACGATTGGAGCAACCAGCCCTACTTCATCCGCGAAACCGGTAAGACGCTTGGCAAGACTCAGCCCACGTTCGTCATCGGCCTGGTGGGCTACTTCGGGCCCAAGTCCTAGCGCCTTTCGCGGCAAACGATCTTCTTGTCTCCGATCCGGGCGCTTCCGTTCGTTTCGCTCCTAACGGCGGACGAAGGAATCGCCCGGATCGTTTTTTTGCGTCCCCACAGAATCCCCCTGTTTCGCCCCGCGCGTCAGCAAGGGGGGGGCGACTCCAACGGAACGAACCCACCGTCACCCTAGAACGACCAGAGCAAGCTGGCAAAGCCCGTATGCGCCCGGTAGTCCTGCAAGAGCAAGAAGCGCTCGTCGTAGCCGTAATACTGGTACCCGAAGTTGGCCCGCAGCCGCTCATGCAGCCGTACCGAAATGCGCGCCGAAGGTGAGTGGAAGCTTAGCGGATAGGTCTGGAACGTGCGGAACACACTCGATCCGCTAAACCTCGTGCCCCCAGCCGCCAGACTCGCCCGGCCATCACCCGTGTCCTGCACCCGGCTATAGCCGAACATCAGATCCACCTTGTCCTTCAGGCTTACCCGGACATTGGCGAACACCGAGTGGGAGATTCGAGACATAGTAGGATCGGTCACCCGCCACTTCCTGGAAACTCGCAAAGTAGAACAGGCCGGTCAGGGTATCCAGGTGCGTCTTGGTGTACCCGCCATCCAGGCTCACGTTCGTCCGCGGCGTCCAGCTTCCGTCAAACCCGTAGTGACGGGCCCGCGAACTGTGAGAGAAAAGCGACACCGAGTTGAAGTTGTACTTGTTGCGAGCCTGCGCCGTGAACTGGAAGTTTTTCTGCTTATAGATTGCGCGCGCCCCCAAGGCATGGAAGTTGCGTTCGCTCGTCGTGTAGAACGGCCGGTCCGCCCGGCCCAACTCGGCGTCGAGGTTGATCTGCAGCGCCTTCACCGGACGCAGCCGCGCGCCGGCCAGCCCCGTATGCAGCGTATTGGTCTGCTCGGCCGCCAGCCGGTCCGGCCGCGCCAGATCGCCCAAGACGCCCACCTGCTCCACCGACCGCACGCGCCGGTTCGAAAACTGGTAGCCGCTGAAAAAGCCCATCTGCTTGGTCGGCTGCACATTCACATCCGTCGTGTTGGTAAACGCGCGAATCCCCAGCGACTCAAAATTCAGAGTCGCCAGCCCCAGCGTCGCATTGTTGAACTCCCGGTAGGCGCCCTCGCCTTCCATCCGCGTATGGTGGAAACCTGTGTGATTGGACACCGTCACCTTCTCCAGCGGAAACACGCTCACCGTCAGATTGGCCGCCGTCACCGCCGCCGCCCCGTGCCCAGCAGCAGAAACTGGCGGTTCTGCGTCGTCCGCTGCGAGGCCACCGCCCGTTCGTCGAAAATGAAGTCCCGCTGACCGTCCACATGAGTAAATCGCCCCGAAAGCGCATACCATTGCTTGCGTTCCGTAAAGGCGTTCAGCCGCCAGCCGCCCGCCGTGCCGCGCGTCGGCTGGCCGCGTACCAGGCTCGTCAGCCGGGTGGTGGAGTCGGGATTGTTGCCCACCGATGCGCCGCTGGACTCCAGCGGATCATCTTTGAACCATTCCCAACTCCGCTGCCAGAAAAGCTTCACACCGGCCGCTTTGGCCTCGCCGCCCACGCGGAACTCCTGCTGGCTCCGCCGGATCTCTGAAAAATAGTTGAACTCGTTGCCGCGATGGTCGAAAAAGTTCACCGTCGACAGGCCCGGCCCGTTCTGCGCATTCCTCCCGTAGCCCACATAGAGCTGGAAGTTCGACTGCGGCAGCAACGTCAGCGTCTGGTCCTGGAACGTATGCACGGTGTCGAGAAAGTGCTGAAACGTCGGCGCCGCCGTTTCGCTATTCAGAAATGCCACGCCAGGGTTGAAGTAAGCGCTGGAGCGCCACTGTAGCTCGTAGCGGTAGAGCTTGTTCTTGCTCACCCGCAACTGGGCGTTTTGATACGGATCATTACCCAGGCCCTGCGTGTTGAGCGTGATCTCATCAAACAAGCGCCCCTGGCCTTCGCGCGAGTGGATGCTCAAGTTGGAACCCAGCAGCCGCACGCCGGGCCGGAAGTTAACGTCCGAACGATACTTGCTTTCGTTGCCGTCCACCGACGCAAACCGCGCGCCGGTCTCAAAGCTGTTCAGGATGTTGTAGCCGCCGGCGACATTTTCGCCGCGTGGCTTGCCCACCTTTGCGTCGGTTGGCGCCACGGGCGGTTGCGCCAGAGCGATGGCGGCGATCAGGAGGAGTGAGGTGCGTTTCATCGGGGTCCTACCTCCGGAACAGCGCATCGCTGTTTGAGCCGTGAATCTTTACATGACAGAGCGTACAGTTTTGATAGCGCGGATCGGCCATATTGTGCGACGCGCTTTGCGCCGCGATGCCGTCGCCCTGCCGCCCGAAGTTGCCCGCGCCGTTATGGCACTCCAGACACAGCGTAAACACCGCCGGGCGCTTCAACAGCCGCGCATTGGTCGACCCATGCGGCGCATGGCAGCTCTCACAGCCATCCACCCGGATCGCCGCATGCTCAAACGCAAACGGACCGCGCTTATCGACGTGGCACTTCAAACAAGCCTGTTCGTTGTGCAAAGCCTGTGTCACCAGGCGCGGCCGCTGGCCCATGCGCCAAGTCGGCGCGTCCGTGCCGTGCGGATTGTGGCAATCCGAACACTGCATAAAGCCCTCCATCACCCGATGCTTGTGGGGCAGGGCAAACTGCGCTTTCACCTGCATGTGGCAGTTGCCGCAGAGATCGGCTTGCTTTTTTGCCAGCAGATTTCTTCGGCGTGGTGGCCTTGTGGATCGAGTGGCAGTTGGTGCAGACGATATCGGCCTGCGTGTGCTCGGAGCGCCGGATGTTGGCCCGCGAGATCGACTGGGCATGGCAGCGCAGACATTGATCCATCGTCTGCCGCGCCGTCTTCAGGGAAAAGGCGAAGATCTTGGTCTTATCGCCAACGCCCTGGATATGGTCGCGGCCCGGCCCATGACAACCTTCGCAGCCCGCCTCCTCCTTCACGGCGCTGGCCGTCGTCTTATGGTGCGGATTGCGAAAGAAGGGCTGCGTGATGTCGCTGTGGCATGTGCGGCAAGCATTGCTGCCGACAAAGCCTTTTTCGTCCGCGGTCACTCCCTTGGGCAAGGGGATCTTGGGAGGCGCGGGTGGCTTGGCTGGCTCCTGGGCCGCGAGCACGGCAAGGCCCAGAGACACTACGATCTGTACCCCTGACAGAAGCTTCACTAGTAAACCATTATAGGGCGGCCCATCGCGCCGGTGATTGTAAAGAAATCCGGCGGCTGGTTAAAAAGCAGCCCTAGAACAGCACTGAAACCCCGAACAGCGCCACAATGTTGTGGAACCAGCCGCCCAGATTGGCTCCTGGCGCGGGCGCCGCCACTTGGTGGGCACCTGGCTGAAATAGTCCTTCACTTCGGCGCGCAGCAGCAGACGTTCGGACACCGCCACTTTGACACCGCCGCCAAAGGTGATCAGCGGTTTGGTTTCGCGCGTCTTGGTCAGGAACGCCAGGTTCGCCAAGGGTTGCGCCACCACCTCACGGCCCGTCCCCTCATGGAGCTTGATGCCGCCACCCACCGAAAGGAACGGTCGCACCTTGGCCCGCACCGATGCGGTGTGGATCAACACGTCGTAGTGGAATGCGCTCGACCGCGCCCCGAACTTAACGTTGGTGCCCCCGGACTGTAGCGAAAGGTCGTTCTTCTGCCACGTGTAGCGGAACTCGCCGCTGATGTGGTCGTACATGTTGTTGCCGACAAAGCCGGTAAAGCCCACGCCGCCCTGCGGCTTAAAGGTTCCGGTCGCGCTGTTGCGGCCCGTAATGCTTTTGCCTGTGTAAAAGCTGGCGCCAGCGCCGCCACCGATCTCCCATCTCTGCGCCTGCAATGCCGGAACCGTCAGCGCGCCCAGGGCCAAGAGAGCATAGCCCGTGTGGAATCCCCGCATGTTGGAATCCCCTCCTGTCTCAAATTTGTGAAAGCGGTTAGGACTGTTTTTATGGGAAGGCGGAGCGGCAGTCGCTCTCCTGCTCCGCCTCTTGGCTTGGTCTCTCTTCTGGTCGGACGAAACTTACTCAATCACGCGAACGGTGAACTGCGTCTGCATCGAGCCCTGGCTAATCACCAGCGGAATCTCCATGCCGAGCGGAACGTTGCGCGGGATCAAGGCGTTGATCTGATTAATCCCCACCTGCCCCGGGCTCAACCCGGCGAACTCGATGGGTAACTCGTGCCCACCCAATGTCACCGTGGGCTGCACCGCCGCGTAGGCCAGGGGCGAAGCGGGCGAAGGCAAACCTTCTTCGATGGGCGGCATCGTGCGGCCCATGCCCGTCAGGTAGATCGCGATGCGGTCGCCGCGCTTGATCGGGTTTGAGCCCGTTGCGAGCAGACCGTTGCGGCCGTTGACGATCGAAGGAACCGGTTCCGGCAGGCCGTCCACACTCTGGCGGAAGACCCCCGGCGCCGTCGGCAGGATCGTGAAGTTGAAGCTGTCGCTCACCCCGCCCGGCGTCCGCAGGATCATCGTCACGTTCCCGGTCAGGTTGAACGGCAACTGCGCGTTGATCTGCTTATCGCTCACAAAGACCAGCGGCAACGGGCTGCCGTTGACCGTCAGGCAGCTCTCGCCCAGCGCCGTGGGGAGCGGGATCTGCCTGGTCGCCACGTTTACCGGGCTCATGTTGTCGCCGTAGATCGAAACCAGGCCGCCCGGGGCCACCGGGCGCTGGCCGTCGGCGGCGTTCACCAGCCGGCTCAGGCGCGGCGGAGTGGTCGCCGAATCGTAGCCCCACGGCAACACCGTAAAGCCGGAAACCGTCAGCGTCACCAGATTGTTGCGGCTGGCCATGACGGCCATGGTGCGCGTAAAGGGCCAAGTGTCGTCGCCAGTTAGCGGCGCCTCCACCGTGCGCGTCGTGCGCTGGGTTTGCGCCGAGGCGCTCGTGTCGGTCAGCCGCTGGATCACGCCGGGCGCCTGCGCGCCCGCCGACGTCAACCGGAAGGCCGCTTGATCGACAAACGCGAAACCGGAGGAGGACAGGCCATCTTCAAACTTCCGGATCGTCACCAGCGAGGAGTTCAGCAGAGCGTTGCCCAACGCGAACTGATCAAAGGCCGAAGCGGCGTAGGCGCCTGAAAGCGCGTTCACGTCCTTGCGCGACACCGTGAAGGTGTCCACATTGGCGTCGTAGAGCATCACATTGCCGTCGCCCTGCGCCACCATCACCCGGGCGCCGTTGCCCGATGGAATCAGCATGGTCCGGTCGGAGATCTTGTTCTCCCATACGCCGAGGCTCGGGAACGCCGTGGCTTGGCGGGCGTTCATGTCCACCCGGTCAATTGCATGTTCGGGACAAGCGCACCGCACCGAAGCAATGACGCCGCGCGCCGTCGCCGCAAGCGAACGCGGATAGTGGCCGGCAGGGAACTTGATCGGCGTGGAAGGCTGCAGCGTCTCCAGATCAAAGACTGAGGCGATCTGCGAATTGTCGTTGCCCACCATCAGCCAGCGCCGGTCCCAGGAGATCGCCATCTGCGTCGGCGTGGCGCCGGTCTTGAGCGTAGCCACCTGGGTGAAGGTGTTGCCTTCAAACACCAGCACTTCGTTGGTGTCCTGGCGGATGATGAAGAAGCGCTCGCGGGCCGGGTCGGCCAGAATGTCCACCAGTTTGCCCGGCACGTTCACGGTCAGGCCCCGTTGGTCCGGCTCCCGGTTGTTGATCAACACCCGCACGGCCGCCACTTCGTTCACTGCTTTGTCCGAGGCGATGGTCAGCGAGCCGGTCACCGTACCCTTGATGTTCTGATAAGCGGTCGGGTCAATCGTCACGCGAATCGTCGCCGGCGTCGTGCCTTGCGACGGGCTTACGGTTACGCCTGCAATCGAAGAGGTGATCTTGAAGTCGCTAGCCCCGCCGCTGCTGTCGGTCAACGCGAATTCCCGCGTAATCAGCCGCTTGTCGCAGAAGTTGCCCTGAAAGATGAGGTCCTCGACATTGGCCTTCACCCGGGCCTGTTGTTCCAGTTGCCCGATCGGGAAAATCGTTACTCCGCTATCGGAGATCACGTAGGCCGTATTGTTGTCTTGCGACATAATGCCCTTGCCGCCCAGATTCTCGGCCAGAATCAGCCGCTCGCGCACCGCCAGGTTGTCCTGATCGAGCACCTGGAGGATCTTCTCAATCTGCGTCGCCGTCGTGCTGGTCGAGCCCGTGCCGCCGGTGGTGCTGCCCCCGCCACTAGTCGCCGGCCGCGCGCCGGCCGCCAGCGAGATCTGGGCATAAATCGATCCCCGGCGCGAGTCAAAGACGTGGCCGCCGAGATTCAGAACCCCTAGTGCATTCTGGAACTGCGCCACATTGTGCAGGTCGCGGTCGAACAAGGCCCAGCCGGTCATGGCGCGCGTGCCATCGTGATTCACACTCACCGTACGAGGGCCAAGCGGCGGGTTGGCCGTGTAGTACACGCCATAAACGCCGCGCGTTGGCGCGTGATAGCGGAACCGGAAAGAGTCCGTCAGGCCGTAAATGTACTGCCGGTCTGCGGACATTCCCATCGAAGCCGTCGTGATGTTGGCCGGGAACGCCCCAATCGGCTGCGGGATCGACTTGGTCAGGATCTCCTTCACGCTCGTCACGAGTTCGGTGGTGCCCACCTGCGGGTCAAAAACCAGAAACTCGGTGCTCGTCACCACCAACGCGAGGTTGTCGGCGCCAAAGGCCACGCCCAGCGCCGTCGCGGAGAGCACAAACGTCTGGCGGCTGTTGGTGTCGAGCTCGATCAGCGTAAGGCTATTGCGCGCCGCCTGCCCGGTTGGCACCGCGCCGTAGTGCGAAACCAAAAGCCATCGCCCGTTCGGCGACACCGAAATCGAGTTGGGCTGCGCCGCCACGTTCATCGAACGCTGGATGGTTCCATCGGCGAGCGACATCACGTCAATGCGGTTGGCCGTGAAGTTGGCGATGTATAGGACCCCGCGCGCTTCATCCAGCGCGATATCCGAGGCTTGGCCTCCAATCGCCACCACGCGTCCGAATGTGCCGGCGGGAGCCTGGCGGACCAGCACGGCCACCAGCAGCACAAGAATGAGTTTGAACAACCAGTTCCTCATCACCATCTCTCCGAAAGTCTGTTCTCACCCGGATTGCTTTTCCGTCGCCGATCCCGAGCCGGGCTTCTCTCTGGATCGGTCTCCCTCACACTGCCTAACCGCGCGCGGGGCGGCACCCGTCGGGCTACCAGCCTCCTGGTTCCCTGCCCATTGGCGCGGGAGGGACGCGCGCTAGCCTGTGCCCCCAGAGAATGGATACCCTGGGCGATCCAGCGCGCTCCCCAAAACTCGACGCCGTCTACTCGTCGGCGCCTTTTTTCCGGCGCAACACGATCACGCCCAAAAAGGCGATAGCCAGCGCGGCGCAGACGATACGAACCATTGAAGAATCCATCGATTTGTCTCCTTTTTCGCGGCCCCGATTTCTGCCCGGCGCCGGACTTCCTCACTCACTACGGACTAACTAACTGGTCACTAACTTCCTGATTGATTGCCCTGGCCGGCCCGCCGGCTCTTGACTCCGCGCGCAAACCAGGGAGATACCCTTTCATCGGCCGGTCGGCCCCAAAACTACATGTTGTTCATCATCGGAATCAGCTCGCGGATGATCTTCACTACGACCGGCCCCACCGTCACCACGAACAGCGAGGGCAGAATGCAGAAGAAGATCGGGAATACCAGCTTCACGCCCAGCTTGGCCGCCTTCTCCTCGGCGAGTTGACGGGCTTGCACCCGCATGTAGTCGGCGTGCGCGCGCAAACTCTGCGCCACCCCAGTACCGAAACGGTCGGCCTGGATCAGCACCGCCACCAGCTTTTTCAGATCCTCCACGCTGGTCCGCTCAGCCAGGTTCCGCAACGCCTCGGCGCGCCGCTTGCCCGCCTTCAACTCGTAGTTCACCATCGCGAACTCCTCGGAGATCGCCGGATAGGCATGCTCCAGTTCCTTGGCCACCTGAATAATCGCCTGATCCATACCCAAGCCGGACTCCACGCAAACCACCAGCAGATCCAGCGCATTCGGCAAACCCCGCGATAGCTCCTTCTGCCGCTTCTGCCCGCGGATCTTCACATACTCGTTCGGCCCCCAGAAGCCGGCCGCCGCCGCCGCCAGAATCGCCACCAGCTTATTGGTCGAGTCCGACGCCGACCCCGCCACCAGCGCCGACATCAGCAGCGGCATCACAATCGCGCCCACCACCTTGGAGCCGTACAGGATCTTCAACGCGTTCGGACCCTTAATGCCCGCCCGGATCATGCGCTTCTGCATGATCGACACATCCTTGGGCGAGGCCGGAATCACATCGCCCAGCCGCTTCACCAGGTCGTGAAACACCAGGCTCGGGTGCTTGGGCATCTCCTGCTCAAAGCCCGTACCCGTCACCCGCTCAATCGCTTCCTTGGGCTGCACCCACATTTTCATGCCCACCAGGGAGACCACCAAGGCCACCCCCAGGAATACGACGAACATCAATAGAATCATCATCTGTTTAGACCTCGCCCCTTAGATCTCAATGGTTACGATCTTATTGATGATCAGATAGCCCAGCGCCACCAGCGCCAACGCCGCGCCCAGCATGTAATTACCGGTCTCATCGACAATGAAGAACCGGACGTACTCCGGATTCACCAGGAACATGAGCGCCGTCACCGCGGCCGGAATCGAGGTAAGCGCCATGCCGGTCATGCGGCCGTGGGCCGAGATCGCCTGGATCTTGCCGCGCAGCTTAAACCGCTCGCGGATGATGTAAGCCAGCTTGTCGAGAATCTCGGCCAGATTGCCGCCCGTGCGCTTCTGGAGCATTACCGCGGAAACGAAAAAGTGCACGTCGAGCGACGGCACCCGTTTGCCCAGCTTCTGCAGCGCCAGATCCAGCGGCATGCCCAGATTGTGCTCCTCGAACGTGCGCCGGAACTCCCCGGCCAGCGGCTCCTGAAATTCCCGGTGAATCATCTCCAGCGCCACCGAAAACGCGTGGCCGGCGCGCATCGACCGGCTCACAAATTCCAGACTCTCCGGGAACAACTCTTCAAAGCGCTTCATCCGCTTCTTCTTCAGCCGCAACAGGTAAAAGATGGGGAGCGCCCCCGTCGCCAAGCCAATAAACGGCGCAAACGTCCGGTGGTTGGCCGGCAAAAAGGTCCACGCCGCAAAAGCGCCGGCCGAACCCGTCATCAGGCAGTAGCGCACCACATGGCCCAGTTTCCAGCGCAACCCGGCCTGCTCCACCAGTTCCTCCACGCGGTTGGCGGCTTGATACCGCTTCACCACCTGCACGATCCGGTTGCGCGCGTCTTCGTCGCCGGAGATCAAGGCCGCCTGCTTCTTGGCCTTCGGCTCCTTCTTTTCCTGCTTATTGGCCAGCCGTGTCTTGATCTGATTCACGTCGGCCGACTTGAACCACTTCGACACGGCAAACCAGGCGCCAATGCACACCGCCCAGATGCCAATCATGATGAACGCGAATGTCATGGTAAGGTCTCCCCTCCGCTCCCCCAGCCCGGCTATACTTCGACGATCTCGTCAAACAGCGACGGGCTCAGACGAATGCCCGCCGAAAGCAACTTCTCGTAGAACTTCGGCCGGATCCCCGTCGCCGCAAAGCGCCCCAGCACATTGCCTTCCGGCGACAGGCCGCGCTTTTCAAACACAAACAGATCCTGCAGCGTGATCATGTCGCCTTCCATGCCGGTCACCTCGGTAATGTGCGTCACCCGGCGCGAACCGTCGCTCAGGCGCGCCGCCTGCACCAGAATGTTCACGGCGCTGGCGATCTGCTGCCGGATCGAAGTGAGCTGCATATTTGAATTGGCCAGCGACACCATCACCTCCAAACGCGACACGCCGTCGCGCGGCGCATTGGCGTGGATGGTCGTCAAGCTGCCGTCATGACCCGTGTTCATCGCCTGCAACATGTCGAGCGCTTCCTCGCCGCGGACCTCGCCGCAGATGATGCGGTCCGGACGCATACGCAGCGAGTTGATCAGCAGCTCGCGCTGCCGCACCGCGCCGTGGCCTTCGAGGTTCGGCGGACGCGTTTCGAGACGCGCTACGTGCGGCTGCTTGAGCTGCAACTCGGCCGCGTCCTCGATGGTGACAATACGCTCGGTCGGATTGATGAAGAACGAGAGCGCGTTCAGCAGCGTGGTCTTGCCGGCGCCCGTACCGCCCTGGATGATAATGTTGAGCCGCGCCTTCACGCAGGCTTCCAGCAGTTCCATCATGCCGCGCGTCAGCGCCTTCTTCTCCACCAAATCGGCCGGTAGCAGTTTATCCTGCGAAAAGCGGCGGATCGAGAGCAGCGGCCCGTCAATGGCCAGCGGCATAATGATCGCGTTCACGCGCGAGCCGTCCAGCAAGCGGGCGTCCACCATCGGATTGGATTCGTCCACGCGCCGGCCCACTTGGCTCACAATCTTGTCGATAATGCGCAGCAGGTGGGCATCGTCGCGGAATCCCACCGAGGTCAGTTCGAGCTTGCCGCGCCGCTCCACGTAGACCTGCTTGTGGCCGTTCACCAGGATGTCCGAGATCGTCGAGTCCGACAGGAGCGTCTCCAGCGGACCCAGCCCGAACACTTCATCGAGCACCTCTTCGCAAATCTGTTGCTTTTCCAGCGACGAGAGCAGCGTTGGCTCGGAGTCGATCAGCGTGATCAACGCCTGGCGCACCTCGCTCCGCACCCGTTGATTGTCGATCGTCGCCAGCGCTTCCAGGTTGATCTTGTCCAGCAGCTTGCGGTGCAGCGTGAACTTCAGTTCCTGATACTCCGGCTTCAGCGCCGCCTTCGGACGGCCTGAATTCTTCAGGAGCCGCTGCTCCCAGCTCACGTTCTTTTGCCCGGCTTCTCCGATGGGAATCATCTTTGTTCCTCTTCTCCTTCTTGCTTCCTATCTGCGTTCTGCCTCCGGCGCGAGACGCTGCCGGCCCCCTACTGGACCGTCAATGGCCCCCTACTCGACCCGCTAACGGCTGGCAACCGCCTCCGGCCTCGCGGCCGCTCCGGGCGGCGGCTTTTCGGCCCCGGCCGCCTTGCTCTTGGCCCGGCCCCATTGCCCCCGGTCAGTTTGGTCGTCAATCCCTCGATCGCCCTGCCCAGATCGGAATCGGCGCCCAGGGGCTGTCCGAGCGTCACCACCCGGTGCAAGGAGAAGTAATCGTTGGGAAACGTCGCCTCAATCGAGCAGTTGAATATCTTCTCCAGATCCGAACTGGAGATGTTGTCGCGCTTGCTCACCCGGTTCACCACCATCTGGTAACCCTCCTTGGGCACCGCCAGCTGATTCATCAGCCCGGCCGCCTTGCGCGCCAAATGCAAACTGGGAAGCTCGGAGGTAGAGACCAGAAACGTCACCTCCGACTCCGGCAGGGCCTGCAACGATAGCTTGTGGAAGATCGCCGGCAGATCCAGCACCACCCAGTCATAAAGCACCCGCGCATACTGCATCACCTCATGCAGCGCACCAGCCGAGATGCCGCCCGTAAACGGCGTCTCCGGCGCCGGGAGAATATCGACGCCCCCGGAATTGACAATCAGCGACGACCAGAGCGCCTGGTTCAGCCGCCCGGCGTTTTCCACCGCGTCCAGCAGCGAATAGGGGTGATTCAGCTTCAAGTAGAAGCCGATCGTGCCCCCCATCAGGTCAAAGTCGATCAGCAGGATCCGTTTGTTGGTACGCCGCTTCAGCGCGAATGCCGTCTGTGTCGCCAGCGTGGAGGCGCCGGAACCTGGCTTGGTGCTTGAGAACGCGATCACCCGGCCGAACTCCGGCTCGCTCCGCGCCTCAGGAGCGCGCAGCCGGTTCAACCGGCCGATCGCCTCCCGCTGCTGCGCCTCATCAAAAGGCGCGTGCAGAAACTCGGAGGCCCCGGCCCGCAGTGAACGCACAATGGCATCCGGCTCATTGGTGTGATGCAGTCCCACCACATAGAGCCCCGGCCGGATGGCCGGAATCGCCGCGATCAGTTGGGTCGCCAATTCCAGGTCCGTCGCCACATCCAGCAGAATCACATCGGGTTGCGTCTGCCGCACCCGCACCTCCAGCGCCTGCGCCGTGGGATAGGCCTTCAGGTCGGCCACCACCTGAAACGCCTTGGTCTGCTGCTGAGTGTCGGCAAACAGCTTCGCCAGGTCCCGGTCGGGACAGACGAGGAGAGCGATCAGTTCGCCGTTACGCATCGACGGGGAGTCCTTTGCTGAGCCGATTACCGGTTGGTGGGCACTTTTGAGTCACTGGCCTTTGCGTCCGTCTTGCCGGCCACCTCCGGCAACGACGTAATCTCAGGGGCCGCCGCCCGGCGCGAAGCCACCACACGAGGCTGGCTGTCCGTCTTCGGCTGGACCGCCGGCGTCGAGGCTGGGCTGGCCAAGCTCGGGTCCGGCGTCGGTACTGGTTGCGCCGTCACCACCGGGTCGGCCGCCGGGGTGCCAGGGCTGACCACCGGATTCGCCGCCGGGCTGGACCCCGGAGCGGCCGCCGCCGTCGCGGCGGGCGCCTTCGCGTCACCGGCCTTCGCGTCACCGGCCTTGTCCTCCTTCTTGCCCCAGAACTTGAGCCGCCCCAGCGGACCGCCGTCTTCCTTCGGCGGATTGTTTGCATCGGCACGCGGCTTGGCGCCCGGCATCGGTTCCTTGTTCTCGGCCTGCGCCGGTTTGGGCACAATCGTTGGATTGATGATGCCGAGCTTGGCGTCCTCGCCCGGCTGCAAGCTCGGCAGGAAGGGCTTGACCCAGGTCGGCGTCGGTTTGGGATCGTTGCGGTCGAGCGGCGTAGTGAACTCCGGCGTCACCATCACGATCAACTCCGACCGGGCCCGCGTTTCGTTCTTGGACTTAAACATCGCGCCCAGCACCGGGATGTTCGACAGACCCGGAAGGCGCGAGAACGCCTCCTGCACGCGCTCATCAAGCAGGCCCGCGATGACGAAACTCTGCCCCTCGGCCAACTCAATGTTCGTCTCGAACTTCTTGGTGGCCAAGGCGGGAATCGTAAACCCTGCCAGCGTCACCGCGTTCGCAATGTCGATCGATGATACTTCCGGCTTCACATGCAGCCGGATCGTATTGTTGTCGGTCAGTTGTGGCGTGAAGAATAGCCGGATGCCGAACTCCTTGAACTGCACGGTCACTGCGCCGGCGTTCGAGCCGCCCTGCAGGATCGGCACCGGGAACTCGCCGCCGGCCAGGAAGCTGGCTTCCTTGCCGTTGGTGGTCACCAGGTTCGGCTCGGCGAGAATCTGCAATAAGCCGCGCTGCTGGAGGTTCTTGAGGAACGTGGTCAGGTTCAGGTCCGGGCGGAAGGCGAAGATGTTCAGCGCGTCACTAATGTTGAAAGTGGTCTGCGCGCCCGTGTTGCCGCCGGGAATTTTGCCCGACAAGCGCTCCAGTTGCAGCGAACTGAACTGGCCGGTCGAAAGCAAACCAGGCGTATTCAGAAAGCCCGTCGAAGCGACGTTTACACCGAACTGATCGGTGATGTTGCGGTCCATCTGCGCAAAGCGCACCTTCAGAATAATCTGCTTGGAGACCCCCGCCGGCGCGATCATCAGGCTGTTCACTACGTTCTTGGCCAGCGGCGTCGCCATGGCCTGCATCCGCTCGGCCACCTCGCGGCTTGAAACCGTACCGGTCAGCGACACCGAGTCGCGCCCGGCCTGCACGCCCACCGTCTCGCCGGGGAACGTATCCTTCAGCAGCTTCCGGATCGGTTCCAGATTATGCTCCACCGTGATGTTGTACATGGTGCGCTGGCCGTTCTTGGCCCACACCACCACCGTCGCCGCCCCGATGCCCTTACCATGCAGCAGGAATTCCCGCGTCGTCGCCGGCACGGCGTCCACCACCTCCGGATTGCTCGTTGAGATCCGGCTCACATCGGCTGGATAGTCGATCACCAGACTCCGCGAAACCGTCATCCGCAAGTCTTCGATTGTCATCGTGCCCGCCGCGGCATCCTGGGCAAACAGGGGCATTCCCCATCCGCCATTGAGCAGCAACAGACTCAATGCGAGTGATACGAATTCGCGCGCGTTCATTTGTTTGTTCATCCTTCCGCTCGAAGCACCAACGAAATTTCCTAGCTTGTTCTTGTTCTCTTACCCGGCGCCACTCGGCACCGCCCCTTACTGATTGGCGGGAGGCGGCGCGCCCTGATCCGGCCCGCTGGCCGGCTTGACAATCTCCACCGAGCGCTTATCCCCGCGGATCACCACGATCTGATCGGGCGGCGCCGGCGCCGGCGGACGCGGGGCCACCGGTTCGGCGGCCACCACCGGGGCCGCCGCCGCGCGCCGGCGGACTGGCACGCGCGGACGCTCGGAATCGTCCTCGCCTGAGTTTTGGCTGAAAATCGACTTGCCGCGCTTGCCGCCATACAGGTGGCTCACGTTCGTGCCCGGCGTCGCCGTTTCTTTCGTATCGGCGCCATTCCGCAGCACCAGCTTGATGCGGCCCTCGTTGCCCGCCAAGGTTAGCGTCTCGGCCTCTTCGGGCGAAACCACCAGCGTCACCGTCGGCGCCTGCACCGCCTGGCCGCGCGCATCGGCCTGAATCTGCGCGCCCGCCGTCAACACCAGGATGTTCTGCAATACCGTCCGTGTGATCACGTCGCCGCCGCTCGGCGGACGCCCCGTCACCAGCACGTCCACGCGCATGCCCGGCTGCACAAAACCCGAAACCGCCGTGTCGTCGGTCACCCGCACCGACACCGCGCGCATCCCCTCTGGTACCAACGCCGGCAGGCTACCCATGCCCCGCTGGCCCAGCCGCCCGTCCAGGATCGCCTCATCCTGCAGGATGTTGCTCACAATCGGCCGGTCCAGCACTTCTTCCACCTTCGAGAACGCGTTTTTCGGGAACTGATCGGCCGGCACCTTGGTCAGCTTCACATCGCCGGACTTGATCGTCGTGCCCACCGATAGCGGCTTCACCGCCACCACCACGTCCTTCTGGTCGCTGTCGTTCGCCTTGGTCGTGGTTGGCGCCGGCCCCTTGTTGATCGCCTGATAGAACACACTGGTCACCACCAAAGCAAACAGAAGGCTGACGCCGAGAACGGTAATAAATCTCCGGTCCATCTGTTGTTCCTCTTCTTCGTTAAACTCTCGTTCTCACTCTCAATCCACCGGGCTAGGCCAGCGAGATCGACGCCCATCCCAACACCGCCCCCAGCGCAATCGCCGGAGCATACGGAATGGAATCGTCCTCTGGACCTTCCACCGGCCGCGCCAGCACCCGGCGCGCAAACCAGCGCCAGAGCCGCCTTCCGCTGATCGCCAGCAAGGCCAGCACTCCGCCGGCCGCCGCCGTCCAGAGCGACGCCCACAGCACGCCCCGCCAACCCAGCAGCGCTCCAAATGCCGCCATCAACTTCACATCGCCGCCGCCCATGCCGCCCAGGATGTAAAACACCAGGAAAACGACGAATCCCACCGCCGTCCCAGCCAGTGACGCCGCCACTCCCGCCCAACCGTCCAAAAACCAATGCAATCCCAGGCCGGCCACCAGGCCCGTCGCCGGAATCCAGTTCGAGATCTGCCGCCGCCACAAATCCTCGGCCGTCGCCACCGCGCCCAGCGCCAGGCACAGACCAAGTTGTGGATTCATTGTCATTGGCAACCTCGCCCCCCATCCCCGCGCCCAAAGCAGAAAGACACGGGTGGGACTTCAATAGTCATTCGGCCGTACCGCAGGGAACCATTAGACAGGCGTTTCCCTGCTTCCCCTCCGCGATTCACTGGCCGTCTCCCCGCAAAAGCGCCGCCTCAGCCCTACTGCCCCGCTTCACAAACAATGTCGCCGCGCTCGTCTTCTTGGTCTGGTCCTGCTTCACCAGCCGCCAGCCCGCATCCCGCGCCAGCAGCCGCGTCAACGGCCACTCATCGGGCGCCAGTACTACTTCGAAATGATGCTTGGCCATCGTCTTCTCCCAGCCCCAGTTGCCGCCGAACAGCGCCATATACTCCCGGCCCAGCTTGGCTCCGTAAAAGTCGCTGCGCCCATCCACAAACACCCGTTGCCGCGGATACGCCTGGTAGATCAGATAATCGGCCCACTGGTCGGACGTGAGCGTCCGGTGCTCCACAAACAGCTCGCGATACTCATGCATCAGCGCCAGCGGAAACTTCTCGGCCGGAAAATCCCTCGGCCACTGAATCTGCGGCGCGCCCATCAGGGTTAACCCGGCCACGAACACCAGCGGCCAACCAGTCACACTCCGGAAGCGAACCGCAGTGTCGGCCCCCAAACTGTGCAAAATCCCTGTGATCGAACTCTTTTTCTGCGTCACCGCCAAGCGCCCAAACCACTCACTGGCTACCGTCGCAATCAGTGGCGCCGCCACCAACACAAAAATCGTCGCGTGCCGCACCGCATGCAACGCCTGATGCGCCCAGAAGAGCACCCACAGCATCGCCACCCAGTCGCGCGACCGCGAGAACACGGCTACACCCGCTCCCACCAGTGCCAGCAAGAGCAAAATCTCAAACTGCAGCATCGCCTCGCTGCGGAACTGCGGCGACTGGAACTCCTGCACCGCCTCATGAATAAAGTCCGACTGCAAAAACTTGCCGATATGCTGGTGCAAACGCCAGCCAAACGGATTCACCAGCGTCGCCGCCGCGCACAAAAAGCACAGCAATCCGTAGCGCGCCACCCGCCGCTCTCCCTCCGGCCACCGCCGTCCCGCGTACCACTCGGGCACGCACGCCACTGCCTCGCCCACCATCAACAAACCCGTGCACGCAATCAACGACATAAAGCCGCCGTGCAGATTTGTCCACGCCACTTGTATCACCGGCACCGTCCATAGCCAGCGCGTATGCTCCCGCCGGTCCCGGTCAATCAACCACAAACAAACCGGCAACAGCGCCAGCGTAAACACATGCGGCCGCGCCAGGTAGTGAATGGACGATACCCCCACCGTCAGCACCGCCACCGGCAGCGCCACCAGAAAGTTCGCGCCCCGCCAGATCATGTGCATCAGCAGCACCGTGGTCGACAAGGCAATCAGCACGCCTGCCAGAAGCACCACGCCCTTCAGCCCCGCCGCCTGATGCGCCCAGGCGTAAATCACGTCCGACAGCCACTCCCAGGCGAACCACTCGGCGTTGGGTTTCGAAAACGAATAAGGATCGGTCGAGGGCACCTGGCCCGTTGCCAGCACACGCTCCCCCGTCCGGATGTGCCAACCGGCGTCCCCATCGCTCAAAAGCGCCACCCAGCCCAACGGACCGGCGCAGAACAGCCATAGGATCAGCGCTACAAAGAAGACATCCGCCATCGACGGACTCAGGCGCGACAACCAAGCCGGACCCTTCGCCCCCGGCACGCGAGCCACCACCGGCGCATGCGCCGGCAATTGCCCCAGCGTCGTCTCTACCGGCGCCTTCGCGGCGCTCTGTGGCGTACTCTCTTGGGAAACACGATCATCCATGGATGCTGACGAACCCTAGTGGTTCCATCGGCATCCGCAGTACTAATTCTTAGCCCACCGGGAGAATCCCGGAGCAGGCTACTCCCTCCCACCCGCGCGGGCATTGCCCCCAGCGCTCACGGCCGAGGTAACTCCTCCCGGTACCGCTTCCATCCCCGCACTAACTCGTGCACCACCACACTCCCCACCCGATGGGCCGCATCCAGACTCGGCAGATACGCCACATACCCGCCAATCTTGGTCTCCACCAGACTCTCCGGCGCCGTGATCCCCTCCCGTTGCTGATCGAAATTACTCGCCGTCCGCAGTACCAGCACCCGCCGCCGGTCCACCTTGCCCGCCGTCTGCAACCACGTCAGCGACTGCAACGTACCCGTATCCTCCATCGCCGTCGTCACGTAATTGGCCTTGCCGTCGGTATGGTACTTCGCCCAATCGTTGGCCCACTCACTTAGCTTCTTCCCATGCCAGAACGTCCCGGACGACATCGTATCCCCGCGCAGCACAAACGGCGGACGCCGCGCCGGCTCGGCTCCGTACCGCCCCCGTTGCTGCCGCATCGCCTCGGTATCTTCCAGTTTCACATCCTTGGTTAACCGGAACGCCCACTCCACCAGCCCGCCGTCAAGCTGATACACCTCGCCCTCATCCGGCAACCGCCGCGGCAACTCATACGGCTTCGACTTCCGCAGCGGAATCATCCCCGTCTTCCAATCGGCCGGAATCTCCCGCGCGTCAATCTCGTGCGCCAGATCGCCATCCAGCACCCACTCGGCCCACGCCGCTGAACCGATCGACGCATCCAGCGGATCCACGCCCGCAATCCCCGCCACCAGCCAATATGCCTTCGTCAGATCAAACCGCGGGTCCATGCCTAACGCCATAATCGACGCCGCCGCGCGCGCCGTGCCCACCCCCGTGCAAATCGCCAGCACGCCTTCGTTGTTCATCCGCAAATCCCGCCAACCTTGCGGAAATTTGATCACCCGGTCGAGTTTCTCGCGTTCCACCCAGTTTTGAAACTCGCCCGGCTGGTCCCCCGTATCGGCACCCCGCTCGAACATCGTCACCACCACGACCTTCACGGGAATCTTCTTCTCGGCCGCCCACGCCAGTCCGGCGCTCAGCATCAACAGGCAAGTTCTCAGCAGAAGCATTAGCAAGAGTGTAGTCGATCGCGCGCCCCCCCCTCAGCTCAGCGCCGCGATCTCCTCCCCGGTCAACCCCGTCAACGCCTTCACCTCCCCGCCATCCAACGCCCCGCAATGCATCCCGCGTGCGAAAAACAACGCCAGCCCCCGCGCCGTCGCCGCATCGTCAAATGCCGCCCCCACCCGCGTCGCCTGCGCCCGCGCTGCCGCAAAGTTGGCCAGCCGCTCGCCGAGCGCCGCCTTATGCTCAGCAAAATATCCAAACAAAGCCATCAGCCTCGCCGCTACCTGCGCCGGATGAACATCCCAACTGGCATAAAAACCCTGCGCCAGCGACCGTCTCACGTTCGCGCCGTGCAACTCCCATCCCGCACGGCCCTTCTCGCCCAATGGCAGCAAACTCGTCACCCCGTCCACCACCCGCACCCCCGTGCCCGTCACCGCCCGCTGCATCTCATAACGCGCCTGGTCACAAAACGGATGCCCCAATGTCTGGTCCGGAAACGTCACGCCTAACTCCGATAGAAAATCGTACGCCCCAAAATGCAACGCCACGCAGCGGCCCCGGCACGCTTCCATTAGCTCCCTCAACGCCCCCACCGCGTATACCGTCTCCACCATCAGTTCCACCCGCGTCTCCCATCCGTGTTCGTCGAGCCACTCCACCAATGCCTCCACCTCTTCCCGCTTGTTAATTTTCGGCAATGTCACCACGGGCGGAATCGCTCCCGCCGCTGCCACCAGTTCGAGTGTTCGTAGGGCACGCTCGCGGGTACCCAACCCCATCGGCTTAAGCCGTACCCCCCAACACGCGGGTAGTTCTCCTGCTTCCCTGGCAAACTCCCCGGCCGCTTGGGCCCATCGGTCCTCCTCCTCGCCCGACCTCACGCCAAAACCATCCTCAAAATCGATCCGCAAATCCTCCACCGCGCCCCGCCCTAGCCGCTCCTCTACCGCCGCCGCCTCCGGCGCGAACTGCTGTAAAGCATTGATTGCAAGGCTCGTCATCTTTCGCATCAGCCCTGGCTTCATCAGTTGCGCCCCGGCATAGAACACGTGTACAGTTTCCAGACTCATCTCTCCCCATCCTAGTACCCATGTTCCCCTCCGAATGTGGGGAACACCGATCATCCGGCTCGGTACTAAGTCGAAGAAGTAGGGTTGACACCCGTTTCATAGCCCTGCCATACTCCCCCTAGCGGGATTCCATTAAATGCCAAAGAGCATTCTCTCTCTCGTCCTATTTGCGTCTACGTGTCTGCCCACAGCGGCAGTCCCGTTGACCAACACTAATATCGGAAGCGTCTCCAGCGGTACCGGACTGGCCATCGCGCCCGACGGCCGCGTCTTCGTCCTTCAGCAGACCGGCCAAGTCCGCATCGTCGAAAACGGCATCATCTCCGCCACGCCCGCCCTCGACTTGGCCGCCATCGATACCGCCCTCCACACGAGCGGCGAACACGGCCTGGTCGGCATCGCCCTCGATCCTAACTTCGCTTCCAACGGGCACGTCTATCTCCAGTACACCCGTTCTTATCCCGGCGGCGACTACGCCAATCGCATTGCCCGTTTCACAGTTACTCCGGGCACTAACACCATTGATCAAACCACCTTGCAAATTCTCCTGGACTTAGAACCCACTAACACCGGCGGCCACGTCGGCGGCGGCATGGTCTTCGGCCCCGACGGCAAGCTCTACACCACTATCGGTGACCGCCGCATTCCCGCCTCCGCCCAGGATCTCTCCAACACCTGGGGCTCCGTCCTCCGCCTCAACCCCGATGGCACCTTTGCCGGCGGCAACCTCATCCCCACCGGCAACGCCTGCGCCAACCAGGCCCAGAAGGAGTGCGCCATCTTCGTCCAGGGCCTCCGCAACCCCTTCGGCATCGCCGTTCAATCCACCTCCGGCCTCATCTTCATCAACGACGCCGGTGAACAGCTCATCGAGGAGATCAACGCCCTCGCCATCGCCGGCGTCACACCGCCCACCGCGGGACCCAGCGGCGGCGCCGGCGCCAACTATGGTTGGAGCCAGTGCGAAGGCCCCTGCGCCCCCAACGATCCCAGCAAAGTCGACCCCCTTTACTCCTACTCCAGCGCCAACGGCAACCCCGGCGGCAACTGCGCCATCACCGGCGGCGCCTTCTATAATCCCGCCAGCCCTTCCCTCGGCGCCAGCTTCATCGGCGACTATCTCTTCCTCGATTACTGCAGCGGCCGCCTCACCGCGCTCGATTTCACGGGCCCCAGCCCTGTCACCACCGAACTCATTCAACTCCCCGGCTTCGGTCCCGTCGCCCTCGCCATTGACTCCCTCGGCGGCATCTACTATCTCGACACCCGCAACAACCAACTCGGCTATCTTTTCAACGCCAACGTCCCCGAGCCCAAAACTTGGATCATGCTCGGCCTCGCCCTCTCGCTCCTCTACGCTAAGCACCGCACCCGGCGATAGAATTAACGCCATGATTCGCCACGCCGCTCTGGCCTTGCTCGCCACCTGCGCCCTGCTCGCGCAACCGGCCGTCAATTCGCCCGAAGTCCACCCTGACGGCCGCATCACCTTCCGCCTTCACGCTCCAAAAGCCCAAACAGTGACCTTCTTCGGCGACTGGATGAAAATCGGCGACTCCCTCCCCATGGCGCGCAACGACCAAGGCGTCTGGACCGTCACCACCCCCGTCCTCCCGCCCAGCATTTACCTCTATCACTTCACCCTCGACGGTCTCAACATCGCCGACCCCGTCAATCCCCGCATCAAGCTCCGCTCCCAAACCTCCGCCAGCATGGTCGAAGTCCCCGGCCCCGCTGCCGGCGCCCCCTGGCAGCCCCGAGACGTTCCCCACGGCGCCGTCGAAATCAACTGGCGCCCTGCCAAAGCCCTCGGCGGCGACACCCGCGCCATCTGGGTCTACACCCCGCCCGGCTATGAAAAGAGCAATCGCAAATACCCGGTGCTCTATCTCTTCCACGGCTCCAACGACATCGCCGGCGGCTGGACCCTTGCCGGACAAATGAACTTCATCCTCGACAACCTAATCGCCGAACGCAAAGTCGAACCCATGATCGTCGTCATGCCCTACGGCCACGCCGTCCCCTTCGGCTCCCCGCGAGAAGTGCAGGCGCGCAACACGGAGCTCTTTGAGAAACATCTCCTCGAAGACGTCATCCCCATGGCCGAAGCCAAGTACCGCATCAAGCCTGGCCGCGACCATCAGGCCATCGCCGGTCTCTCCATGGGCGGCGGCCAGGCCATCCACATCGGCTGGCGCCACACCCAACGCTTCAGCGCCATCGGTGCTTTCAGCGCCGCCGTCCCCAATGAGTTCTCTCCGCCCGCCAACGCCTCTCCCGTCAAGCTCTTCTGGATCGCCTGCGGCAAAGATGACTTTCTCTACGAGCGCAATCAGAAATTCGTCGAAGCCGTCAAAGCCAACGGCACCCGCCACATCTGGCGCTCCACCGAAGGCAACCACACCTACACCGTCTGGCGGAAATACCTCGCCGAATTCGCCCCACTCCTCTTCCGCTCCGGCTCCTAGATCGAGAACGGCGAACTTCGCCCCAGCAGGTTAGTGCGGGCTTGCGATCACGGTCTGCGGTAATTCTGAAAACGCCACTGGGCCCATGATCGCGACGGCGCGCCCCGCGGCTGGTGCCTTGACGACGCCCGCGCCACCTCGAAACCATCTACCGCCACGTCGAGGCCGAACACGGACCCCCGGCGCTTACACCTACATCTGCAACGAATGCGTCGCTCTCCGCAGCCGCATCCTCACCAAGAAAAGCATGGAGCACCCGTCAGTAAGCCCGCTGACCCTCTACCGGTACCAACGCGCCAATCGCTCTGGCGCCACACCCAACCAATACAACCCCTGCAAGGCAATCCAACGCGCCCACGTCCGACCCAATCGCCCCTCAAACCGCCGGGACGACGTGGTCAACTCCAGCGCCACTCGCGCCAGCCGGCCGCGCCGCCGCAACCTTGCCACCAAATCTACATCCTCAAACAGCGCCACCGGCGCAAACCCGCCCACCTCGAAATACGCCGCTCGCCGCACAAACAACCCCGCGTCGCCATACATCAACCCCAGCCGCCTATACACCCAACTCATAAACCGCGCCGCCCGCGACTCGCCCGCAAACCGCACCTGAAACACTCCCGCCTCGGTCCGCTTGAGCGCCTCCGCAATCCCTGCCGCGCTCCCCGGCGCCGGCCACGAATCCGCATGCAGAAACCAGAACGCCTCGCCCCAAGCCGCCTCCGCCCCGGCCCGCAACTGCCGTCCCCGCCCCCGCTCGGCCACCAGCACCCGCGCCCCCGCTGCCCGCGCCCGCTCCACTGTGCCATCGGCGCTGCCGCCATCCACCACCATCACCTCGCTGAACTCGGCCACCAATCGCTCCACCAGGCCGCCAATCGCCGCCTCCTCGTTCAAGGCCGGAATGATCACACTGATCCGCAAACCATCACTGTCCCACGCCCCGCCCTACTCCCGCCGCAACGCCACCTGCGGATTCATCCGCGACGCCCGCCACGCCGGCAGCCACCCCGCCACCAACGCCGCCACCGCCAACACCAGCGCGCCCGACCCCAAAGCCGCCGGATCCAGCGGCTCCATCTTATGCAACTCCTTCTTCACATACTCCGCACCCCAGTAAACAAAGGGAGCCCCCGCCACCAACCCCAACGCTACCCAAGCCAATCCATCCCGCAACACCATCCGCACAATGCGTCCCGGCGTCGCCCCCAGCGCCATCCGCACGCCGATCTCCCGCTGCCGCCGCGTGGCCGAATACGACATCACGCCATAGAGCCCCACCGCCGACAGCGCCAACGCCAACACGCCAAATCCGCCGCACAGGTACGCAAAGAGCCGCTCCCGTTTGTAGAGATCCGCCACCTGCTCTTCCATCGAACGCATGTCCACCAGCGGCAAGTCGCGGTCCAGTTCCCGCATCGCCGCCGCAATCATCGGCATTGCCGCCCGCGAACTGGCGCTCGTCCGCACAATCACCTGCATACTGTCGCCTTTGCCGTCGAACGGAAAATAGATCACGTTCGGCCGTTCCGTCAACCGGTGGTGTTGAAAGTTCGCGGCCACGCCCACAATCTCATACTGCGCTTTCTCTTCGCCCTCCATCTTGAATTTACGGCCCAAGACGTCCGGCCCAATCTGCCGCGCCACATCCTCGCTCACAATCGCGGGGATTGGCAAAGCCTTCGCGTCGCCCTCGCGGAAGAAGCGGCCCGCCCGCAGCCCCACGCCCAGCGTGGAGAAAAACTCCGGCGTCACCCGGTTCAATCCGGAGTCAATCGGTTTGGCCACCCCCGGCACCACCGCGTTGCCCCACCAACCCCCTCCGCGCATCAGCTCGAACGCCGCCAGCGACGCGCTCTCCACGCCCGGCGTGGCCCGCAGCCGTCTCTCGATCTCCCGGTAAACGCTGGCCAATCGCTCCTTCTCGTAACCAAGCTGCCCCGGGTTCACCCCAAACATCACCAGATTCGATGTCCGGAAGCCCGCGTCGATCGAAAGAATCCCCTGCAAGTTGCGCGTGAACAGCGCCGCGCTCGCCACCAGCACCACCGTCAACGCCACTTGCGCGGCCACCAGCAGATGGCCCAACCGTTGCGAACGCTCCTTTAGTTCGCCATTCAACTGCGTGCGCGACGCCCGCCATGCCGGATAAAGACCAAAGAGCAACGTTGTGAGTACCGTGGCGGTGACCGCGGCCAGCACCATCCGCACATCGAGCGGCACGTCGAAGCTGTGCGCCTCAATGCCCGGCGCCATCCGCCCCAGCAGGTTCGCCGTCGCATAGGCAAAGCCCAAGCTCAACGCGCCACCCATTGCGGCCAGCATCGCGCTCTCGGTCAACAGTTGCCGCAGCAACCGCGCCCGCGTGCATCCCAACGACAGCCGCACCGCGATCTCCCGCGCCCGAGCCTCACCGCGCGCCAGCAGCAGATTCGCAATGTTCGCGCACGCAATCAGCAGCACCAGCGACACCAAGGTCATCAACAGCCAAAGCGGCCGTTCAAACTGGCGCCGCAATCCCCGTTGCCCTTGCCAACCCGGATCGAGCCGCAGCGAAGGCGTGCGCGCTTCACTCGCCGGCCTGCCCGCCCAAGTCGTGGGAAAGGCGGCGGCCCAACGCGGCGTCAATTGCGCTTCCGTCACGCCGGGGGCGCGCCGGCACACCAACGCGGTAAACCAGTTGGCATTGTTCTGGAAGTCGAAGAACTTCTCCTGCAGAATTGTGCTCGCGTGCCGCATCGGCGTGTAGAGAGTGGTCCGGTCCCCCAGATCCAGGCCGTAGAACTCGGCCGGCAGTACTCCCACCAGAACTCGCGGCCGGTTGTTGATAAGAATCGTCCGCCCCAGCGCCGCCGGTTCCCCGCCCAGTTCCTGCAGCCAGTATCGATGCGACGCCACCGTTACCGGCGCGGCGCCCGGCGCATCGTCGGCCGGCTCGATCAGCCGCCCCAGCGCCGCGGACACTCCTATCACCCGCAGAAAGTTCCCGCCCACCGGCCGCTCGTGCGCCACCGCGGACCGGCCTTGAAAACTCGTACTCACCTCGCTCGCATAGGCCACATACGGCGCCACCTCGGCCTGTCCCTGCGCGGCCCGATTCGCCGCGGCCGCGAAGCTATAGGCAAAGAAGTTGCCCACCTTCCGCGCGCCGTCCTCCCATATGCTGCCGGCGCCTCCTTCGGCGGCCCCCCGCGGCATGCCCTCCACGGAAGTCCAGTAGATCATCGTCAACTGCTCGGGCGCCTTCACCGGCAACCCCTTCACCATCACCATATCCATCAACGAAACGATCGCCGTATTCGCTCCAATTCCCAGCGCTAGCGACACCACTGCCGCCACCGTCACCAAGGGCGTCGCCCGCATCATCCGCGCGCCAAACGTAAGGTCCTGCCGCAACTCCGCCAGCCAATGCCAACGGCTCTCATCCCGGCATTGATCCTTGATCAGCTCCGTCGCGCCAAATTCCCGCCGCGCCGCCCGCAAAGCCTCCTTGGGCGAGAGCCCCTCGCGCTCATACTGCCGCGCCAACTCCGCCAAATGATGCCCAATCTCGCGATCTAAATCCGTCTCTTCCTTCTTCCAAGGCCAACGCATCGCTTAAGCCTCCAGCACCCACTGAATCGCCAACGCATACCGCTTCCACTGCTCACACTCGGCCGCAAACTGCTTCCGGCCCTTCGCCGTCAATGAATAATTCTTCGCCATCCGCCCACTCTCGGTCTCCTGCCACTCGGCCGTCACCAGCCCCTTCCGCTCCAGCCGGTGCAACGCCGGATACAACGATCCCTGCTGCACCTGCAACACCTCCCGCGACTGCGCCAATATCCGCTGCGCGATCCCGTATCCATGCAACGGTGCCCCCGCCAGCGTCTTCAAGATCAAGAGGTCCAGTGTGCCTTGTAGCAGGTCTGATCGGTCGTCCATCTACATGTATAGTCAATCAACATATGTCGAATGTCAAGGTATGGCGCCGGAAAAACTTTAGGCCCCCGCAAAAGCGGCACCTCCACCCGGCGCCAGCGGACTACCCTCCCGGCGCCGAACTGCCGATACGTGCCTATGGCGAGCCTGAACATCTCGTTTCCCTCACCCGCCCTGCGGGACGGCGAGTTCCTCGGCCCTTACCGCATCCTCCGGCGCATCGGCGCCGGCGGCATGGCCGAAGTCTACAAGGCCCGCCGCGAAGATGGTCTCCACTCTCGCTCGGTCGCCATCAAGATCATCCGCCACCGCTGGGTCGGCGAACCGGCCCTCGAACAACGCTTCCGCACCGAGCGCGAAATCCTCGCCGCCCTCGACCATCCCGCAATCGCCCGCATGATCGACGGCGGTGTCACCGCCCAGGGCACGCCGTACGTCGTCATGGATTTCGTCGATGGCTGCACGCTTGAAGACTATTGCCAGCGAGCCGGCGTCGACACCACCGCCAAGCTGCGCCTCTTCCTGGAACTCTGCGCCGCCGTCCAATACGCCCACCGCAACCTGATCGTTCACCGCGACCTCAAGCCCAACAACGTGTTGGTCACCGTCGATGACCGCGTGAAGCTCCTCGATTTTGGCATCGCCAAGCTCCTGCGCCCCGAGGTCTGGTCCATGGGGCCCGCCGTCACTCAGCCAGCCGATCGCCTGGCCACCCCTGAATTCGCCGCCCCGGAACAGCTCCGCGGCGATGCCATCACCACTGCCTCCGACGTTTACTCCCTTGGCGTCCTGCTCTTCTTCCTACTCACCGGCAAGCTCCCTTACAACGTCGCGCATGTCGAGTGGGAACGCGCCATCCGCATCGTCAACGATGCCGAGCCGCCGCCGCCCAGCGAAACCGGCCTGCCCGCCGACCTGGATGCCATTATCCGCATGGCCATGCGTAAGGATCCCGCCGCCCGCTACGCCTCCGTCGACCGCCTCGCCGAAGACATTGAGCGCCATCTCTCGCGCCGGCCCGTGCTGGCCCGCCGCGGCGAGTGGATCTATCCTCTCCGGCGCTTCGTCCGCCGCCATACCGTCGGCGTGGCGCTCGCCGCCGCCTTGGTGCTGACGCTGGCTGCGTCCGTGGTGGCCCTCTCCCGCCTCAACGCCCGCTTGAGCGAACAACTCACCGCCGCCTCGCACACCAACAACCTGATTACGGACCTGTTTGAGGCCGCCGACCCTCTCTCGGGCCGCCAACGTACGCTCCGCGACATGATCGACGAGGCCGCCCGGCGCATTCCCGTCCAACTCAAAGATCATCCCCGCGCCCGCGCCGAACTCTCCGAGAAGATCGGCGACGTCTACCGCCAGATGGGCGAATACCAGCTCTCCCGCCCGCTCGCCGAAGAAGCCGTCCGTCTCTATGGACAAGTGGACGGGCCTCTCTCGGCCGACGCCGCCCGCAACATGGTGCGCCTGGCGGACCTGCTACGCGAGCAGCGCGAGTACGCCCGCGCCGCTCAACTCGCCGAGCGCTCGCTAGAGATCCGCCGCGCCGTCCGCGGCCCCAAACACTACGATGTCGCCGACTCGCTCAACATGCTCGGCATCCTCCGCCAGATTCAGGGCCGGCCGGCCGACGCCGAAAAGGCCTTTGCCGAAGCCGTGGAAATCCGCCGCGTCGCCCAGCCCGACAGTACACTGCTGGCTCTCTCGCTCGGCAACCTTGCGAACGTCCTCCGCGATCGCGGCCAGCTCGACCGCGCCGAACAGCTCTATCGCGAAGCGCTCGCGCTCCGCAAAAAACACTTTGGTGCTGCGCACCCGCGCGTCGCTTCCAGCCTTGGCCAGCTCAGCAATGTCGCCCTCCAACGCGGCGACGCCTCAACAGCGCTGGCGCTATCCACCGAAGGCCTGGCCATTCTGCGCCAATCGCTGCCGCCGGGCCACCCGGAAATCACCCGCACGCTCATGGCGCATGGCAACGCTCTGCGCGCCCACCAGCGTTGGAAGGATGCCGAAGCCATTCTGCGGGAAGCCCTGGAGATCAACACCAAGGCGCGCGGCGCCGAATCGCCGGAAACCACCAACGCCGCAGCCGCCCTCGCCCAAGTGCTCGCCCTGGACGGGCGCAAACCCGAGGCCGAGAAGCTCCTCCGCCAGAACGTCGCCGTCCGCCGCAAGCTGCTCGGCGATGCCCATCCGCTCGTAGCTAAGGCCGAGCGGGAACTGGCGGCGCTCCTAGCCCCGCCTGCCGGAATGGCGCACTCAACACCACCCCCTCCACCAGCGCCTGCGCCCGGTAGCCCTGCGCCTTCACCTGCTCAGCAATAGCGTCCACCGCGCAGCCATCTTCCAGCGTCAAGCCGCGCCCCAAGGCGTAACCCAACATCTTGGCGGCCAGGTGCCGTACGAACAGATCCTGATGCTGGAGTAAGTAAGCCTTCAACTCACGCGGACCATTCAGCTTAGTCCCATCGGCTAACTCCCCGGCCGCATCGGCCTCCCGCGCGCGCCCAATCACGTCATAACTCTCCAGCGGAAAGCCCAAGCCATCAATCCGGCTGTGGCACGCCGCGCATGTCGCGTTCTCCCGGTGCCGCGCCAGCCGCTCCCGCATCGTCTTGGCCGGCGCCCCCGCCTTATCCTCCTCGAGTTGCGGCACATTCGGCGGCGGCGGGGGCGGCGGCGTGCCCAGGATATTCTCCAGAATCCAAGCCCCGCGCAGCACCGGACTCGTCCGGTACGGATACGACGACACCGCTAGAATCGCCGGCATCGCCAGCAACCCGCCCCGGCCGCTCCCCTCCGGCACCTCCACCCATTGCGGCTGCGCCGCCCGCGCCGGATTCACCGGCAGCTTCACGCCGAAATGCTTCGATAAGTTCCGCGTACCTATCGTGTGCTTGGAATCCAGAAATTCGGTCAGCGGCAAGTTACGTACCAGCACCTCGCGGAAAAATAGAATCGGCTGGAAGCGGATATCCCCGCGTAACTCCTCGTCTTTGGCATACTCCGGGAATAACTTACTGTCCGGCGCCTTATCGCCCGCCAGGTCCCGCGTATGCAGCCACTGCTCGGTAAAGCGCTGCGCAAACTGCAGCGCCCGGTCATGCCGCATCATCCGCCGCGCCAACTCGCGCAGCACTTCCGGCTCGTCCAGCTCACCGGCCGCTGCCAGATCGGTCAACAACTCATCCGGCATGCTGCCCCACAAAAAGTACGACAGCCGGGACGCCAGCGCGTACTGCCCGGCGCCCGGTGCCTGATAAAGAAAGTTCGGCGACACCAGCGCCGCGCGCAGCGCAAAGAACAGCGCCGGTTCATAGGCCTGCCGCTGCCGTCGCGCCGCCCGGAACAGTTCGACGTAGGGCGTCACCTCCGCCTCGTTCACCGGCCGCCGGAACGCCCGGGGCAGAAATGCCTCCAGAATCCGCCGCGCCGCCTGCTCCTCGCTCAAGCCCTTGCCCGGCGCCGCCACCAGCAGCTTCTCCCGCGACTTGTATTCCTTGGCCGCGTAGTCCAACGCCACGCGCGCCGCCTCCAGATACTTCTCCGAATGCAGCGGCGACAAGAATAGCGTCTCCGCCGCGTTGTCAAAGCCCTCGCCGCCCGCGCCATCGGCCGGCAACAGCGGGGAAAAGTCCACATGCAGATCGAGCAGATCGTTCAAAGTCGCCGAGTACTCATCGCGATTCAAGCGCCGCAACGGCGCCGGATAACTCGCCGGGGGCACCGCGCAAGCCGCCTGGCGCAGGCTACCCTCCACCCAGGCCGCAAACGCCTCGCGCTCAGCCAGCGACGGCGCGGGTTGCCCCTTCGGCGGCATCTCGCCGTTGCGCGTCCGCAGCGCCGCCGATTTCCAACGCTGCGCCTCGCTCCGGTAGCTTCCCTCGGTCGCCAACTTCGCTAGCGCAAACCCGCCCACCGCCGCCTTGCCGTCATGGCACTTGGCGCAATGCGTCTTCAAAAACGCCTGCGCCTCGGGCAGCGTCTTTATTTGCGCCAGCGCCAGAAAAGGTAGAAAGAGAGCAAGAAGTGGCCGCATTGGGAAGCTGTCACAATTGTATTCGAGGTCTCTCCCATGTGCCGTTGGCTGATCCTCCTCGCTCTCTCCCTTGCGCCCGCCTGGGCTTGCTCCTGCTGGCCAACCGGTAGTCCCAAGTCCTACTGGGAAACCCATCCGCGCGCCTTCACCGGCCAAGTGACCACCGTCACCGGTAAGCCGCCCCTCTCGCCGCAGACCGTGACCATCCGCGTGGACGAGGCCTTCAAAGGCGTGCGCGCCGGGCAGATCATCGTCATCGAAAAGGGCGGTAGCGGCTGCACGCCCGCCTTCGCCGCCGGTGAGCGCTGGCTCTTCTTTCTCAACCCCGGCGAGCCGGACCGCTCAACCTGGGAAGCCGCCCCCTGCTACATCACCAAGCCCCTGGCCGACGCTGCCGATGCCTTGCTCTTCCTTCGCGCGCTGCCCCGCTCGGCCGAAACTACGCGCCTGGCTGGCCGCGTCCTACTCCATCGCCCCGGTGCCACTCCGGCTGAAAGCCCCGTGGCCGGGCTCCGCCTTCGCCTGGAAAATCCGCCGTTTCAACTCGCCGTCTTAACAGATTCGGCCGGAGCCTATGAAGCCTATGATCTGCCGCCGGGCGAATACCGCGTCACGGTGGATCTGCCCGCCGGCCTCACCCTGCGTGACTCCTCCATCGGCAAGCCCATCGCGCCCAGCCAAAACGTAAAGATCGCCCCCGGTGCCCACGTGCAACTCGACCTGCGCGCCATCCCCACCACTTCGATTCGCGGACGGGTGCTCGACCCGGACGGCCGCCCCTTGCGTGACATTCAAGTTGCGCTACTGCCTTCTATCGAGAACGCCATCACCATGACCAATGCCGACGGCTCTTATCGGCTCCACACTCTGCCGCCCGGCGATTATCATAGTGGTGGCCAATCCAGGGGGCCGCCCCACGGCGACGCAACCCTTCCCGGCGACTGCCGCTCGGGTCACGCTCACTGAGGGCCAACAACTCGACGGCGTCGACATCCGGATTCCGGCCATGCTGCCGCGCACCACGCTTGGCGGCCGCTTGGTCTATTTGGATGGAACGCCCGCCCGCGAAATGATGGTGGTTCTCGATACGTCCACACCGTCGTTGACGGCGTTCCCGGCCGCCACGACCCAAGCCGACGGCTCATTCCGAATGACAGTGCTCACGGGTCAACGCGGACTCCTGGCCGGCATGACCACGTTTCTTGGCATTCGCAAGGAGTGCGCCACCACCAATCCGCAACCCGCGCCAGGCCGCAAAAGCAATGCCGTAGTGATCGACACGTCACAGCCGCCCACAGGACTGGTGCTCACCTTCCCGTTCGGCCGCTGCCAGTAAAGACCAGCCTACTTGGCTTTCTCCGGCACGAAGCCGGGCGGCAACGCCGCGCCTTCGCCAAAGAAATAATTCTCCATCTGCTGCATCAGAAACGTCTGTGCTTCCTGCGTGCCGAGGTTCAGCCGGTATTCGTTCATGATCATCTTCATCTGCTCCAGCCACATCTTCCACGCTTCCAGCGAAACGTTCTCAAAGATGCGCTGACCCAAGGGATGATTGTCAAACGGAGTCTCGTCCAGGCCGAACATCTCCTTCTGGAACTTCACACACATCACCCGCCGGCCGCTCCGGTTCGGCGCACCCACCGAGGCGCCCGTGGCGCCTGCTCCACAACCCATGTTCAATCACCTCCCTATAAACTTCCAGGATAGTCCACAACGGCTGCCGTTCGATCTATCCTGAAAGTTGGAACATCCGCAGATCACCGTCCTGGACACGGGCGGCCAGTATTGTCACTTGATCGCCCGGCGGGTCCGCGAACTCGGTGTCTACGCGGACGTCATGCCGTCGGAGGCCGCTGCCTCCTTGCTCGCCCAGCGCAAAGGCCTCATCATCTCGGGTGGACCTTCCAGCGTCAATGCCGTCGATAGTCCGCGGCTCGACGTGGCCACCTATGCGCTCGGTTTGCCGATGCTGGGCATCTGCTACGGCCAGCAATTGATCGCGCATCAACTGGGCGGCGAAGTAACGCGCGGCCAGCGCGGCGAGTATGGTCTGGCGTTCGTCGATATCGCCACCGCCGGCGCGCCGCTGTTTGCGGGCATCGAGGGCAACCAGCAAGTCTGGATGTCACACTTTGATCAGGTGGGCGCCCTCCCGCCTGGCTTTGAGTTGCTCGGCTCCACCGGAACCTGTCCCGTGGCCGCTATCGGCCACCGCGCCAAGGCGATCTACGGCGTTCAGTTTCACCCCGAAGTCGTGCAGACGGTCAACGGACGCCAGCTGCTGCGGAACTTCATCTTCGACATCTGCGGTTGCACAAAGGATTGGGAACCTACCCACCAGATCCCCATCGTCGAAGAACAGATTCGCCGCATTGCCAACGGCCGCAGCGTTTTCTTCTTCGCTAGTGGCGGCGTCGATTCCACCGTGGCCTATACTTTGTGCTTGCGCGCGCTGGGGCCGGAGCGCGTACATGCCACCTACGTGGACACGGGCCTGATGCGGGAGGGCGAAACAGAATTCGTCCGCAATGTTTTTAACGAACTGGCCCAGGGCTCGTTTGAAGTAGCCCAGGCGCAGGCCGCTTTTTTGACGCGACTGGCGGGCGTGCGCGAGCCTGAGAAGAAGCGCCATTTGATCGGCGAGGAGTTCGTGGCCGTGCAGGAACGCATCCTGGAGCAAGGCCACTACCTGGACGGGGACTGGATTCTCGGGCAGGGCACCATCTATCCGGACACCATTGAATCGGGCGGCACCAAGAAGGCCGATACGATCAAGACGCACCATAACCGCGTTGCCGGCATTCAGAAACTGATGGAGGCCAACCGCATCGTCGAGCCCCTCAAGGAGTTCTACAAGGACGAAGTGCGCCAACTCGGGCGTGCCCTCGGCCTCCCCAGCGAACTCCTCGACCGGCACCCCTTCCCCGGACCCGGCCTCGCCATCCGCCTTCTTTGCCACGTGCGCGACGAAGCCTTCACCAAACTCCCAGATGGCTATCTGATCCCCGTCCACTCCGTCGGCGTCCAGGGCGACGAGCGCTCCTACCGGCCCGTGCTTGCCATCGCCAAGGCTGATCATCAAGCCGCCACCGACATCATCAACCACGAACGCCGCGCCAACCGAGTCGTTTCCCTGCTTGCCGCCCACGCGCCCATCGAGCAGATGTCAGTGCACGCGAGCGACATTAACGAGGAACGGCTAGACCGCTTGCGCCGCGCCGACGGGATCGTACGCGCCATCTCGCTTGGATCCGGCTACGATGCCACCATCTGGCAGTTCCCCGTTGTGCTCATCCCGGTCGGCGACGACGAACGCAAAGACTCGGTCGTCCTCCGTCCCATCGACTCGGTTGACGGCATGACGGCCACCGCCGTGCCGATTCCCACCGATGTGCAACAACGAATGTGCGCCGAGTTGCTGGCGCTCGCAGGCGTCTGCGCCGTCTTCCTCGACCTCACCCACAAGCCCCCGGCCACCATTGAGTGGGAATAGTGCCTGAGCGCCCAGCGCAAGTGCCGCGCGCCATTCTCTAACATCGCTCGCAAGCGCGGTGACACCGTCTCTGGCGCCGCTGCCCTTAACCGCGCGCCTAAGGGGAGAACTCAGCCCTACACAATCGGATAGTCCAGCACCTCGTCCAGATCGGACCTGCGCCAACTTCTGCTCACTTCCTTGTAACCAAGGGCATCGTGCTGCGCCCGCGCGGCCTTGTTCCACTTCATGCTCGACCCCCACAACCGCAGCACCCGCAGCGAAGCTGGCCATCGCCGGTCCCGCAACTCATCCAGCGGCAGCGCCGTGAGAATCGCCGTGAACTCCTTCAGCTTCGACAACCCCTCGAGACCCGGCAATTCCGTCAGCGTCTTGCAATTATTCAGGCCAATCGACCGGAGTGAACTTCCCTCAAGGTCGATCGACGCAAGCCGGATCTGGTCGGACACAGCCAGCTCCTTTAGTCGCGGAAATCGGCGAATCGGCCCCAAGTCACGCAAACCGTTCACCCACGTCACGCTCAGCGATTCCAGCGTCTCGTGGCGGAAGTCATCCAGCGTTTCGCGCCCGCCGCGAATCAACGTCAGCCCGCGCAGCCCCGGAATCTCCCCGGCATACGCCAGCGGCTGAGACTTCGGCTGCGCCCACAGTTCCAACTGCTCGAGCTTCGGCGCGCCCGCCAGGCTCTCGATTCCCCGGCAATGGCCGTCCAGGCTGAGCTTACGCAAGCCCCGCGCTTGCGCCAGCGGCTTCAGATCGAACTTGCGCTTGCGTGTTTCGCCCAGCGTCAAGACCTCCAGCTTCGCCAGGTCGAGCGTTGCCAGAAATTCCGGCCGGTCAAACTCGTACACCTGAAACTTGAGGCGGCGCAGGTGCGGGAGCTTCGCGATCTCGTCCTCGTTCTCGATCTGCTCCATGCAATCGACTTCGAGGTTCTGCACCGAGGGGAGATAGCGCAGAATGGACGCATCGAATCCAGTATCGTGGCCGTAGAAGCGCACCTGCACATGCACGCCATACTTCCGGCAAAGCTCGTCCACCCGCTCGAGCAGCGCCGGGTTGTAGTCATCCGTCCACTGAAACACTGCGTTGGCCAGGTTGCCCTTGGCTACGCATCGTTCGATCTCTCTCTCGTCTATCGCAGCCAGCAGTTCCTGGCCTTCCGCATCGCTCATTGTGCCTTGAGCCGCCATGTTCAGCGAATCGGCGCGGCCTGGATGCATCTTTAGTGCGGGGTAGCTTTAAATAGAGAAGTGACCCTAGCGCTGCTCCTACTCACCGCACAGTCGTTCCCGGCGCAACTTACCGGGTTTGACCGGCGTTGGGAAGAGATCAAGCGTCAAGCCTCGCCGCAAGAACTCTACGCCGTCCTGCAGGACCTGCCCAAGGGCGGCGATCTCCACAATCACCACGAGTATTCGGTGCCGATGCGCCGTTGGCTCGAACTCGCCATCGAAAAGAAGCGCTTCTACTACACGCGCGTGCGCGTCTCGCCGTGCGAGAACGACCGCGATCCGCTGGCCTTCTACACCGTGCGCACTGCCACCTATGAAGCGCTACCGGCCTGCGTGCGCGGCGATTATCAACGGCTCGATCTGCTCACTGCCGAACAGCGCCGCCAATGGATTTCGGCCGTGGAGATCGACCAGCCAGGCGAAGCGCGCGACGAGCTCTTTGAGCGCATCGTCCGCCGGCTCGGCGAAATGGAGCGCGATCCGGAGTTGATGACCGAGCTGCTCTTTGAGCAGATGCGGCAGGCCAAGGCCGAGAATACGCTCTATCTCGAAACGCAGTTTGACCCGCGCGGCTTTCGCCTGCCGAATGGCGAACTTTTGGGAGAAGACAAAGCGGCCGAGTTCGTGCGCCAACGCCTGCGCGCCGCGCCAGACCTGGGCGTCACCGTGCGCTTCCAAGTTTCCGAGCTGCGCTTCTTGGGCGACACCGAGAAAGAACTTGCGGCTGCCTTCGACTTCGTCCACCGCAATAGCGACCTGTGGAAGGGCGTCAACCTCGTGGGCCGCGAGGACCATCCGCTCGGCCAACCCAACCGCTTCACCCAGACCTTCCGCGACTTGCGCCGCCGCTTCTTCAATGTCCGCCTCGCCCTCCACGGCGGCGAGGCCGGCCAACCCGGCCGCCAAGTCCGCGACACCCTCCTGCTCGGCGCCGAACGCATCGGCCACGGCATCAATCTCGCCAGCGACCCCGAAACCATGCTGTGGCTCCGCGGCAACCCGAACTTCCTCATCGAAATCAACCTCGTCAGCAACTACCTCCTGGACTACACGCCCGACCTCGCCCGTCACCCGCTCCCCGAGTATCTACGCCTCGGCATCCCCGTCTGCCTCAACACCGACGATCGCGGCGCCTACCGCTCCAGCCTCACCGACGACTATTTCCTCGCCGTAAAACACTTCAACCTGAGCTGGGGCGAAATCGTCCAGATGGGCCGCCAGAGCCTGGAACACGCGTTCGTTGAGGAGCCCGTCAAAACGCAGCTTCTCGCCACCTACCAGCAACGCCTCCGCGCCTTTCAGCTTCGCTATAGCGGCCCCCAATGGCGAACCGCCCTCCCCAAAGCCAACCCCTCCCCTTTCGCACGCGCGGCGCTGCTCTCACGCGACCGTAACATCATCGACACGCCAGGGCGCTAAAATAACCAAAACATGAGACGCACAATCTGTTTCCTAGTCTCCGCTTTGATTCTGGCCGGCACCGCCTCGGCCCAGTCGACCCTCGGAGTCATCCTCGGCACCGTTCGCGACGGCTCGGGCGGCTCCATCGCCGGCGCCACAGTCAAACTCACCAACATCGGCGAGAACACCTCGCGCGACACCAAGACCAACTCGAGCGGCGACTACGAATTCCAAAACGCCAAAGCCGGCGTCTACACCGTCACTGTCACGCAGTCCGGCTTTAAGGGCACCACCGCGACCAATCTGCAACTCGCCGCCCGCCAAACGCTCCGCGTTGATGCCGCCCTTGAAGTCGGCGAGATCACCCAGACCGTGGAAGTCTCCGCCAGCGCCGGCGTCATCGCGACCGACACGGGCGCCGTCTCATCGACGCTCACGCCGGAAAAACTCCTCGGCCTGCCCGTCAACGTCCGAGGCGGCACCTCGACCTCGCCTTACGCCATCATCGCCGCCCTGCCCGGCGTCCAATCCGACAACGGCGGCGGCTACGCCATCCAGGGCGGCGTGCCGGCGCAAACCGAGAGCACCACCGACGGCATCTCCATCACCGCCGTCACCGGCAATAGCCCCAACCGCAATATGTTCCCCTCCATGGACTCCATCGCCGAGATCAAGGTGCAAGGCGTCGGCAACGCCGCCGAGTACGGCACGCCCGGCGACGTCACCACGATCTCCAAGTCCGGCACCAACGAGTATCACGGCGCCCTCTTCTGGTACCACCAGAACAAGGCCCTGGATTCGCGAGCCTTCAACCAGGTCACGCTCCCGTCGAAGATCTCCAATACCTTCGGCTTCACCATCGGCGGACCCGTCTGGATCCCCAAACTCTATCAGGGCAAAAACAAAACCTTCTTCCTCTTCACCTACGAGGGCTTCCGCCTGCCCCGCCAGTCCACCATCAACAACCGTGTGCCCACCGTGCGCATGAAAGCCGGCGACTTCTCGAGCGAAGTGGTGGGTAACAACAACGTTCTGCGCGACCCGTTCGCCAGCAACGCCCCCTTTGCCAACAACACCATCCCCACCAGCCGCTTCAACGCCGCCGCCCGCGCCGTGTTGCCCTTCTATCCCAATCCCAACTTCGGCAATCTCGATCGCGTGGTCGCCGTCAACTACGTCGACAACCGCATTGCCAACATTCGCAGCAATCAGTTTGACGCCCGCGTCGACCAGCAATTCGGCACCTCCCACACCGTCTTCGGCCGCTATAGCCAAAAGGAAAATCCCAGCACCAGTCCCAACAACCTGCTGCTCCCGGCTGACACCGGCTTCAACAACTACAAGCAGTTCATGGCCAACTACACCTGGACCATCAAGCCCAACCTGCTCAACCAGTTCATTGGCGGGCTCGCCCTCAGCCGCAGCGGCGCCGAGTTCCCCTTCGACGGCCGCGCCTTCATGAACGCGCTCAACTTCCAGGACATCCAGAAGGACATCTTCTTCAACGCGCTGCCCAACTTCGGCATCGATCAGGTCACCAGCTTCAACAAAGGTCGCCCCGGCCGCGGCGTCTCCTGGAACACCCAGTTCATCGATAACCTCACCTGGACCACCGGCCGCCACACGCTCAAATTCGGCGGCGACATCCGCAAGCTCCGCGCCGAAAGCAACCTAGGCTTCACCACCGGCGACAACTACGGCGACTACATCTTCCGCGGCGGCTTCACCGGCGCGCCTTTCGCTGACTTCCTCTTGGGCGTCCCGGTCGAAACCAGCGTCGCCGTCGTCCAATTCGACAACGACGGCCGCGCCACCCACTACAAGTTCTACGCGCAGGATAGCTTCCGCTGGTCGCGCCGTCTCACACTGGAATACGGCGTCCGCTGGGAGTTCCACCCTGGCTACAGCGACGCGGGCTTCAACATCGCGAACTTCGACCGGAACACGCCGCGCACCGGCCGCGTCGTCATCCCCTCCGATCCCAACGCCACCAAGCTGCTCTCGCCTGCCGTGCTGGCCACCATCAACGCCTGCCCTGGCCCTACGCTTAACGGAGCCGCCTGCACGCCCATCGTCACCGCGAAAGACGCCGGCATCCCCGAAGGTCTCCGCCAGAATTACTACACGCAGTTCCTGCCCCGCGCCGGCTTCGCCTACCGCTGGAACGACAAGACCACCATCCGCGGCAACGTCGGCATGTTCAACATGATCCTGCTTGGCAGCGTCTTCTTCTCGCTCACCGGCACCGTCACCTCCGACGTGCGCTCCTTCTCGAACGTCGCCGCCAGCGGCGCGCCCATCTTCACCCTGCCCCAGACGCGCCCGGCCAACGCTAGCGGCGTCCGCGCCGGCAGCGTCGGCACCTTCGAGTTCCGCACCGCGAACCAAATCGATTTCCGCCCGCCGCAGATGTACCAGTGGAGCCTCACCATCGACCGTGAGCTCAACAGCAACACCGGCGCCCGCTTCTCCTACATCGCCAACAAGTCCACCCACATGCCCTGGGCGCCCGATCTCAACCAGGCGCCCTCCTCCACCACTTACTTCTCGCAGCGCCCGCTCTCCGATCGCCCCTTCCCCCATTGGGGACTCATCTACTCGCGCGACGCCGGCGCTAACTCCATCTTCAATTCCTTCCAGGGCGAAGTGAACCGCCGCTTCTCCAGCGGTCTGACTTACAACTTCGCCTACACCTTCTCCAAGCACCTCGGCGACGCCGCCGGCCCCAACCCCTCGGGCTTCGCCGGCGAAACCGGCGGCGGACGCGTCACCAACTCCTACGACCGCCGCGCCGACCGCGGCGACGTCTATGCAACGCGCCGCCACCGCATGGTCAACAGCCTCGTCTACAACCTCCCCTTCGGCAAAGGCCGCAAATTCATGGCCCAACCCAACGCCGTCACCGAAGCTGTGCTCGGCGGCTGGAGCATCTCCTCGCTCATGATCATCCAGTCTGGCCCCTTCATGACGCCCACCGTTTCCATCGGCGATCCGTCGGGCTCCAACGCCCCGCGCCGCGGCACCCAACGGCCTGACCGTTTGGGCGTGGCCGATGGCAGCGTCGCCTCGCCCAATCGCGTCCAATGGCTCGATCGCAACGCCTTCTACTGCCCCGGCCGCGCGCAGGGCGCCGCCAATCAGTTCGATTGCAATGTCGGCGTCCGCCCCGGCATCGACCCGGCGCCCATCGGCCGCTTCGGCAACTCCGGCGTCGGCATCGTCACCGGCCCCGGCACCTTTAGCTGGAACGCCGCCATGCAGAAACGCTTCATGTTCACCGAACGCGTCGGCCTGCGCCTGGAAGGCTCATTCACCAACCTGCCCAACTGGACCAACCTCGGCGACCCCGTGCTCAACGTCGCCGATCCCAACTTCGGCCGCATCACCGGCACCCGTGGTGGCTCCGACTTCGGCGGCAACCGCACCGGCCAAGTTTCGCTGCGGCTCGAATTCTAGAACAGGCATTCCACTAGCGTCCGAACGGGACGATCACTTGCGCGCATCATCCAGCTGCACGCTGGATGATGAAGCAGGCGCCCAGCCGAAACAAGGCATGGCGACTGGCGCGCGCCCCGGCCAGGTGTTGGGATTCGTCTTCCGGCGTCTAGGCGCGTTGATCGCCGCCGGCGCCTTCGTTGGCTTGCTCGGCGGCGCGGCCGCCTCGAAACTACTGGCGGTGATCGTCTACCAGGCGGATGCGCGCGATCCGTGGGTGATCTTCGGCCCAGTCTGCTCCATTACGACCGTCGCGTTCGCGGCCGCCTATGGCCCGGCGCGAAGAGCTCTCCGGCTGAACCCGGTGAGTTCACTCCGGCACGGCTAAGAGGACGCGGCCGCTTAGTACTCGCGATCCTTCTTGATGCCCGGCTGCGGCACCGGATAGCGTCCGTCCGCCATTCGCAATAGCGGCGCCGGACCCGTCTCCGTCAACTTATCCACGTCCGGCGCGAATTCGTGTGTGGAATTGAGTATCTGCTCGTAAGTAATAATCTGGCCGGTATGGGCGGCCATTCGTCCCATGGATGTGACCAAGCTGGCTTCAGCGCCGCGCTTCACCTCGTTGTAGGGCTTGTCGTTCCGGATGGCATCCATCAGGTCGTCCCACTCCCATTGATACGGGCTCTTCTCCGGCTGCGGATAGGCCCAGAGCACGTTGGGATCGGCGGGCAGCGGCAGCTCCTTGCGATTGTTGACGCGCGGAATGTTCTGGCCCTTGTAGATGCGCGTCATGCCGGGCGTGTGCGACAAGGTAGAGATCACAGCCGAGCCCTTGGAGCCATGCGCATAACTGGCGAACTCGTCGCGGGCTCCGGCCATGTTGCGGCCGTCGAAGTACAACTTAGTGCCGTCGGGGTAAGTGAACTGGACGGAGTAAGTATCGAAGTTTTGATCGAAGGAATCGCCGCGATAGTGGCGTCCGCCCACGCCGTGGGCTTCGACGGGCCAGGCGTTCTTCATCCAACTGCATTCGTCGATCTGGTGGATATAGTAATCGCTGAAAACGCCACCGCTGGCCCAGAGGAAGGCGTGGAACTTGCTCAGTTGATACATTACCTCGGGCATGCCTTCGGGCTTCGGCGGAGCCGTGCCACCGCCTTGGCCCATGCGGTAGCCGCGCATCGCGATGATGTCGCCGATCTGGCCGTCCTGAATGCGCTTGTGCAACTCCTGGCGGGCGCGGCAGTGGCGCACCATAAGTCCTACCGCGACCTTGAGATTCTTACGCGTCGCTTCTTCGCCGAGGGCGAACATGCGCTTGGTGGTGGGGCCGTCGACGGTGACGGGTTTCTCCATGAAGACGTGGAGACCGCGGTCGATGGCGTACTTGAACATCACCCAGCGGAAGGCGGGCGGCGTGCCAAGGATAACGACGCTGCCAGGCTTCAAGGCATCCATTGCCTGCTTGTAGGCATCGAAACCGAGGAAGCGGCGCTCGGCGGGGACTTCCACTTTGTCGCCGAACTTGGTTTTGAGCCGGTCGTAACTGGAGTTCATTTTGGCGGGCACGACGTCGGCCATCGCCACCAGCTTGGTGGGTCCGTTTTCGACCGACAGCGCGTTGTCGGCGGCGCCGGTGCCGCGTCCGCCGGCGCCCACGAGGGCGATGGAGATGGTGTCGGTGGTGGCGGCGTGGACGTGGGGCAGGGCAATGCCGGCCAGAGCGGAAGCGGAGGCGGCGCGGCCGGAACGGGCGAGGAACTCACGGCGGGATTTGCTCATGATTAAGGTTCTCCTGAGGGGAGCATACCGCAGTCCGCAAGCGTTGGGGAACTCCCTCTCCGCGGACTCCACACCCCCATCCTCTCGGCGGCCCACAACGCGGCGACGCCGCACCAGAACGCGCCGCCGGCGAGGCTCGCGGCGTACCGCGCGTCCAAGAAGAGGGTGGGGAGCGCGAGCACTGCCGCCATCAGCCCGACCCACGCGCAAACGAAGTAGGGCACGCCGACGAGCCAACGCTGCCAACACCGCGCGAAGCGTGGACGTGCCTGGCGCCGCGCGACGCGCTGGAGCCAAGGGCCGGCGGGGAACCAGGCGATGGGAACGCAACAGGCCGTGTAGAGCGTGCCCCGCGCGGAGTTCCAATCGTCCGCGCACGTGAGGCTGAAGGTAGCCAGCGTGTGCGCGGTTCGCGCGATCAGGACCGCGCCAAGGTTCCAGCTCATCATGGCCGAGGTCCAGCTTGTGGCGCTGTGCATGCCGCACCAGCGCGCCGCGACGGGCCGCGCCAGTTCGCGGCGGAAGAGGCTTCGCCAATCGGTGTTTGGTGCGAACGCCTGCGCGTAGTAACGATACTCACCCAGGACGATCGCGCCGAAAAGCACGGTCTGTGTCGCGGCGAGTGCCAGGGGAAACCATCGGCTTTGGATCACGTCCCTCAGGACACCGAGGCGAGGCCGGAGGTTCCGCCCGGCGATCCGGGAGCCCCGCACTTACGTGCTGGAGCTAAACTTGGCCCGCAGGGTTAGGCGATTTTGAGCATGCGCCCCTTTTCGGCGGACTCCCGGGCGGTGAGGCAGATTTCGTTGACGCGCCAGACGTCGCCGGGGGCGATGGGGTCGGGGGCGCCTTGATACAAGGCGCGGAGGAAGTCTTCGAAGAGGGAACTGGTGACGGGCGGGAGGTCGACGCGGCGCGGCTTCTCATCGGCGGTGACGAGCGTAACGCCGGTGGCGGCTTGCCATTCGGCAACACCCTTGGTGCCGGCGAGGCGCAGGCGGTCGTCGTCGTGCGTCGGCGCGGCGTTGGGGCGGAGGTAGTCCATGCGAAGGGTGGCGACAGCGCCGTTGTCGAGGCGGAAGAGGGCGGCGGCGGTATTTTCGCGGTCGCCGAGTTCGGGCCAGCCGATGCGCGATTGGAAGGCGGCGGTTTCGACGAATTCGCGCTGGGAGGTCCAGCGCATGAGGTCGAGCATGTGGATGCCGACCCAGGGAATGGTGCCGCCGTAGGACGCGGCCTTGTTTTTCCAGGCCGAATCCGCTCCGGCTTTGTAGGATTTCTGGCCGCCCACCTGAGCGATCTCACCGAGCTGGCCGGAGGCGACGATCTGCCGGAGGGCCTGATAGTGCGGCAGCCAGCGCATGGGCAGCATGATCGTATGCTTGATCTTGGTGCGCTCGACGGCGGCTTTCACTTTCGCGAGGTCGGCGCGGGAGATGGCGAGGGGCTTTTCGGCGATGTAGGGCAGGTTGCGTTCGGCGCAGGCGAGGATGGCGGCGGCGCGGGCGCCGTTGTCGTTACAAACGGCGACGACGTCAGGCTTTTCTTTGTCGAGGACGGGGCGATAGTCGGCGCCGGATTTGACGCGGGCGACGATTTGGATCTCGGAGAGTCGTTTGGCGGGTTCGGTGACTTCGCTGGTGTGGCCTTCGGTGCCGATGATGACGACGCGGACCTGGCGGCCAAGCTTGAGGTCGGTCGCGGCGGCGGCGGCCGCGAGCGGGGCGGCGGTCCAGAGGAGGGATCGTCTGCGCATGAGATCCATCGTACCCGGTTGGAACGCGATATCGTAATGCTCATGTTGCCACGCCGTACGCTGCTGCAGGCGCCGATGGCGCTGGCCCTTCCTAAGATGACTTTGAGCATGCACCAATTCACGTCGGCGGGGGCCGGCTACCGGAAGTCGCTGGAGGGGTGGGCGCGGGCCGGGATCCGGCAGGTGGAGCCCGCGGCGAATCTGCTGGATGAGTTTCTAAAGACGGAGACGCTGGCGAGCGCGCGGCGCGTGATTGGCGATAACGGGCTGACCGTGGTGTGCGGCGCGATTGGCGTGACGGGGCTGTGGGAGCCGCATCCGAAGTTTGCGGACAATCTAGAGGCGTTCCGGCGGCGGTGCGCGCAGTTTGCCGAGCTAGGGGCGCCTATCGTGTATTCGCCTTGTGTGGCGAGCGGGAAGTTTGCGCTGGCCGATTATACGCGGGCGGTGGAGCAGGCGCGGCGGGTGGCGGAGGTGGCGCGGGAGTTCCGGCTGAAGGTGGCGGCGGAGTTCGTGCGGAGCTCGACGTTTTTGGCGGCGTTGCCGACGGCTTTGAAGCTGCATCGGGCGGTGGCGCATGCAAGCTTTGGGCTGATCTTCGATTGTTATCACTTTTGGTCGGGTCCGAGTAAGTTTGAGGATCTGGACCTCATTCAGCCGGGCGAGATTCTCCATGCCCATCTGAATGACACGCAGGATTTACCACGGGAACTGCTGGATTTACAGTCGCGCGTGATCCCGGGGGATGGCGTGGCGCCTTTGGGGCGGATATTGCGGAAGCTGGCGGAGCGAGCGTACCAAGGGCCGATTTCGGTGGAGCTATTTTTGCCGAAGTATCAGCAGGCCGATCCGGAGGAACTGGCGGGGGAGATCCGGCGGAAGGCGGCGGCGGTGTTTCAGACGGCCGGCGTGTAGCCCCTTATACTAGACTGAAGTAACGCAATGGATAGCCGACGCTTGGCCTGCGTCGTGTTGGGAGCCTGGCTAGGGTGCAGTCTCTTCATGACGGCGTTGGCCACTACAAATTTCAGATTGGTCGATCAACTGCTCGATCTGCCCACCGTTCCGGCGGCGGCGAAACAGTTTCAGGCGCTAGGCCATACGGCGGCGCGGAACATGATGCGTCACCAGGCGAGCGAAATCAACCGGTATTTCTTTGAGGCTTGGGGCCTGGTGCAGATTGTGCTGGGCGTGCTGGTGCTAGGGATAATTGTGTTTGGGGTACGGGCGCGGTCAGGACAGTTGAAGGCGATGCTGGGCCTGGCGGGGTTTGCGGTGGTGCTGGTGCTGGTGAATCAGTTTTTGATTACGCCGACGATTGTGGGGGTGGGGCGGGAACTGGACTTTACGGAGCCCTCGCAGTTGGCGCCTCTGCGTGCGCGATTTTGGACGTATCACCGGGCTTACACGGTGATTGAGTTGAGCAAACTGGCGGTGTGCCTGGGTTTGACGGTATTTCTGATGATGGCGGGCACGGGGAAGCGGCGGCGGTCAGGCAAAGGGTTGGACGACGAGCCGGAAGTTCGCGCGATGGATTTGCGCCGCGAGCGCATGGTTAGCCGCTGATGCCCGAGACTCCGGACGATATCAGTTACGTCAAGGAAGCCTTCACCTGGCAATACAACCTGATTGCCCTGGCCGGAGCGGCGGCGTTTGCTTTTCTCTCGGGTAGCGAAGCGCCGCTGATTTTGGCGGCGGGCGCGGAACTGATGTATCTGGCGAGCGTGCCGCGTATGGAGAGTTTCCGGCGGCTGGTGCGGTCTTGGCAATACAAGGAAGAGAAGGACGAGCACAACGCGCAGTTGCGCAAGATGCTGACGCAATTGCCGCCCGAGGTGCAGTACAAGTTTTCGGACTTGAATGCGATCGCGCAGTCGATCCGGGTCAATTACAAGCGGCTGTCGTCGACGTCGCAGGTGTTTATTGGTGCGCTCGAGACGCAACTGGATTCGTTGCTGGCGGCGTATGTGCGGCTGGCGCAGGCGGCGGTGCAGCATCGGGATTATTTGCAGCAGACCAATCCGGCGCTGATCCGGCGGGAGATTGATGAACTGGCGGCGCGGCTGCCGAAGGAAGCGCCGAAGGTGCAGGAGATCAACCGGAAGCGGATTGAGATCCTGACGAAGCGGATGGACAAGTTTGGACGGATCCGCGAGAACCGGCAGATTATCGATGCGCAGTGCCAGGCCATTCAGGACGTTCTGCATTTGATTCGGGATCAATCGATGACGATGAGCGATCCGCAGGAAGTGAGCGCGCGGCTGGAGGGCTTGGTGAAGGAAGCCGAGTCGACGGAGCAGAACATACGCGAGGTGGAGGCGATTTTTCAGATGTCGCCGGAGGTGGAGCCTTCGTTGCCGGAGGGGTCGGGGTTTGGGACGCGGGACCGGACGCGGAATTGAGGGTTATGGTTAGCCGCGCAGATCCTCAAGGGCTTTTTCCCGGCCCTTTTGGAAGGCGGCTCGGCAATACCAGAGCGGGAAGTCCTTTTCGCCGGCCTCTGCGGAATCTGGGAACTCCCGGATGGCTGCTGGAAGCAGCATCGCGGTAGCGGCCGCTTTTGTCAGTAGGCGATCGCTGTTGAGATCGAAGCCTGTCACGGTCGCAGGCGCCATGTAGTGGCAGGCTAACACCGCCACGCGGCGACCTGGTGTGTCCCACTCGGACAAGAGAGTGGAGCCTTCGCCCAAGGTACTGGGGATGAAGGGGTGACGACCGCCGGCATCGATCTGGCGAGAGAAGACCTCCCACCCGAAGCTGCGGCCGGTGAGCAGCAAGAGCGGCGGGAGGCTAGAAAACGATCTGATCTTTCTTGGCTTCGATCTTGGCAAAGTCGATTCCCGGGACTTTCTTCACGTCGGCGAGGGACTTGAACTTGCCGTTCTTTTCGCGGTAGGCGACGAGGGCGGCCGCCTGGGAGCGGCGCAGGGAGAGGCGGCTTTCGAGCTCGATGGTGGCCGCTTCGTTGAGATTGAGCGGCGCAATGTCGCCGGCCGGGTAGTGCTTAACCAGGTAATCGAGGATGGCCGCCAGCTCGGCGTCGGTGGCTTTGGTGCCTAGGCCGACCATCTTCGCCAAAGTGCCCTGCCAACCGTCGCGGTCCTGCCGCTTGGAAACCGAGCGTTGCACTTCATGGCAGCCCTTGCAGACCTTCTCCACCTCGGCCCGGCCAGGGCCATCGGGAAGTTCCACTTGCGCCAGGGCGGCGCCCGCTACGAAAAGAGAGAGAAGCAATCGCATGCCGAAATCAAATCTCCAGATGAAAACCGAAACAATACTGGGTGCCATCGACGCCGCTTAGGTGGACGCGGCCGCCGCCGGCGGCCATGCCGCCCGTTGTTACGTGTGACGTAATGGTGGCGCCGGAGTTCCACAATTCTTGGCCGGACATGCCGTCGAGGGCGTAGAGGACGGCGTTCTTGCCGGGGGCGCCTTTTTGCAGCGCGAAGACGACGGTATTGATGATGAGAGGCGTGCCGGCATTGACGAGTTCGCGGGACTTCCAGGCGGCCTTGAGGGAGTCGCCGGTGAACTGGAAGGTTTCCACGCCGGCGCTGCCGGGGACCAGGATCCAGCGGCCGCCGGTGAGGTCCTGCCAACTGGCCAGGGCGCCCACGGCGTAGCCGGAGACCTTGGCGGCGATGGAGGCGACGGGCGCGCCGAGACTGTCGCCGTTAAACAGGTGAAGCTGGCCATCGGTGGTGGTGATGGCGACCATATCCTTGCCCTGGTGATCGAAGACGGTGGGCGAGGAACTGAACGCAGCCGGGGCTTTCCAGGAAGCCTTCTGCTTGAGCGTTTCGCCATCAAGCACGAAGATCTCCTGTCCGGCGGCGACGAAGATCTGGCCTTCGGGGCCCATAGCGAAGCCGGCGGTGCCGACGGGCGAAGCCGGCGCCTTCCAGCTATTCACTTTCTTCTCGTCGATGGAGAGCGACCAGATGCCGTCGGGCACGCCGCCGCAACCATTGACGGTGGCGACGTAGGCGACGCGGCTGGTGACGACGAGTCCGCGGGCGTTGGCCTTGGCGGGGAGGAAGTCGACGGCGGGGAAGGGTTCGTCGCCATTGGAGGCGTAAACGGAATGGAGCTTGCCGTCGGAGGTGAGGGCGTGGACCCATTGGGTGCGCGGCTCAAAGGGGCTGGGCGCGTTGGCGGTGCGCTTGGGGGCGGCGACGGGCTTGGGCGGGCCGGCAAAGCCGCGGCGGCCGGTCATCTCACTGAGTCCGGCGGCGCCCTGGAGCGGCTGGCCGACGGCGGACTTGGCGGGATTGCCGCGGCCATAGCCACCGAGGCTGGTGGGGACGGGCGGATAGCCGAGTTGGGCGGGGCGGGTGACGGCCGAGGTCATGCCGCCGGGACAGGCCGCGGAGGGGCCGGCGGGCACAGCGCCGGCGGCGAACTTGCGGTCCCATTCTTTCTTGCCGAGGTCGGTGTCGATGCCGAGGGCATAATCGCCGGAGCCGCCGACGAAGGCGAGGGTGCGGAAGCCGACGTGGGTGATGAAGAAATCCATGAGGGCGGGCGGGGTGAGGTTATTGCCCTGGCGCGCGGTGCTGGTGGTTTTGATTTTGTAGTGGAGCTTGTAGGCGCCCATCGACTTGGGATTGATTTTGACGTCGCTGCGCACCCAGGAGGAGCGTTGGACGTCGAAGCCGGTGGTGAGCCAATCGCCCCCGCCGCGTTGGGCAAGGCCCACGCCGGTGATGAGCAGTAATCCCGCCGCTAACGAGGCGGCTCGCAGTTTCCAGCTTTTGAACAAGGTCAGACTCCTTCGGGCTTCTTTGAGGAAATTAGATCATATCCGAAAGTGGCTGGCTACCGAATGGGACTGATGGCCAGAAAGGCGGTCCCGCCGAAGGCGGGCGAGAGGTCGCGGGCGAGTTTGCTTTGAGCGGCGTCGGCACGGACGGGCAGCTTGCGGGATTGAGTGGTGCCTGCCAGGCGGACGCGACCGTCGCGTCCTACGTGGATGGCGGCGGCCTGATCTGCGGCTTCGCCTCCGAACCAGGTGGCTTCGCCGAACTGACCGGCGCCGGGGGACAGGGTGAGCCACAGGGCGTCATTGGGGCCGCCGGCGAACTCACCGTACATCTGATTGGTTGAGCCGATGGCGGCGGGCGTGGTGGTGTGGGCGAGGTGGAGCGTGCCGTCGGCGCCGCGATCCATGGCGTTGATGGCAGTGCCCACGTAGCGCAGCGAAGCGAGTTGGCCGCCGGCATCGAACTCGGCGAGGAAGCCCGCCGGCGATTGGCGCGGTCCGAGCTCTTCGCCGGTGGCGGGCAGGTCGTAGCCAAGTGCGTTGCCGAAGAGCACGATGCGTCCATCGGAAGCGAGCCGGAGTCTGCCGAAGGCACCGCCGCCGGCTCCGCCGAACAGCGTGCTCCAGACGATGGCGGGTTCGTCGATTCTTAGCTTCATCAGAAAGCCGTTGCCGCCGCTCACGGTGCCCACCCAAGGGCGGCCTTCGGCGTCGAAGCTGAGCGTCTTCACGGCGACGTTGTCCAAGCCGGGCGGCATCCACGGTTGCCAGGTAGTGCCGGCGTCAGTGGAGCGATAGGCGCCGATGCCCGTGGTGACGTAGAGCGTGTCGGCGTCGGCGGGGTCAGCGACGAGTTGCTCGACGCGTTGGAAGGGAGCGTTGGCGGCGGTGTTGGACCAGGTGGCGCCGCCGTCGTCGCTACGGATGATGAGCGTGTCCTGCTCGGTGGTACGGATGGACCGGAGCGCGTAGAGGCGACTGGCGGCGACCGGCGAGATGGCGGCGCGGGCGATGCCATCGGCGAGGCGGCGGAAGGTGACGCCGCGATCGGTGGAGAGATGGAGCGCGCGGGTGGTGAGCGGCACGGTGAGGATGCGGTCACCGGTGGCGCTGAAGTCGACCCAGGCGATGGGGCCGAGGCCGAAGTAGCTGATGGAGCCGGTCATGCGGTCAGTGGTGACAACGAAGGGAAACGGCGCCTGCGCGTCGGCGCGGGGATCGGGCACCAGGCCGGTGACGCCGAACGGTGACGAGAGTTGCCAGGCCTCGCCGCGATTCGTGCTGCACAAAGATTGGCTGGCGGTGGTGACGACGCACATCGACGCCGGGTTCTTGGGGTTGACGACGAGTGTCCCGGGTGGGCTTCCCGGAAGCTGCTTCCAGGTGTCGCCACCGTCGGCGCTCTGCCATGCGCCGGAGTCCTGCGTGCCGACGTAGACGGTCTGGCCGAGCGTCTGCACCGACAGTGCCGTGCCAAGAGCCGCCGTGGCCCGGCTTTGATAGCGGCCATCGGCGCCGGCCAGGAAGAGCGACCGGCGGCGATCTTCGGATTGGAAGGCTTTCACCAGCGGGAGATCCGCGGCGAGCGTTGAGCCGGAGACGAGCAGGTGGCCTTCGGAGTCGAGTTCCACGCCTTGGGGAAACACGGAGTTTGACGGGTTGCCGAGCAGGGTGGAGAAGAGCAGCCGCGAGCCATCGGCCGAGAGTTGTGCGCAATAGGCGGTGAAGCGCCGCGCCACGGGACGAAATAGAGTATTGGCCGTGAGCGGCACGGCGTCTTCGGCGGCTTGCCCGCAAAAGACGAGGCGGCCTTCGGCGTCGCTGGTGAGCGCGTTGATCTGGACGGAGTTGCGGGTGCCGAAGTAAGTGGCGAAGAGCTTTTCGCCGGTGGGGCTGTACTTGGCGAGGAACGCTTGAGAGGAGACGGCCTCTGGCTGGAAGGCGCCGGGCGTGGCGAAGTCGCTGCTGACGACGACCGTGCCGCCGATCAAAACGTTGCCCTCGCGATCGAGGGCGAGTGCGCCGGGCAATCCCACGCCGAGCACGCGCGTGTAGAGGATTTGACCGGCGGGATCGAATTTGGTGAGGAAGATGCGGCCTGCGTTGAGGTAGCCTTCGGGTTCGTTGGTGAATGGAGGTCCCAACGTGGCGGAGAGTCCGACGACGTAGGTGTTGCCTGCGTCGTCGCTGGTGACGAAGCGGGCCGTGTCGTCGCCCGCGCCACCGAGATAAGTTGCGTACGGCCACGGTCCTTGAGCTTGTACAACGGCGGCCGCCAGGAGTGCTATCCATCCCCGCATATCGGACATCTTCTCATGCTGTATATTGGGTTTGCCAAAACATCATGCGACGACTTGTTCCCCTGTTCCTTCCCTTGGCGCTGATCGCGCAACCGGCCGATTGGCTCACCGATGGCGGCGATGTGCCGCGTAGCAACTGGCAGCGCAATGAGAAGATCATCAGCGCGGCGACGGCCAAAGACATCAAGCTGCTGTGGAAGATCAAGCTGCCCAACGAGACGCGCGCGATGCATTCGCTGCTGGAGCCGATGGTGATCGGCCGGCTCAACACGAAGAATGGCCCGAAGGAAGTGGCGATTCAGGCCGGCGTCTCCGATAACGTGTGGGCGATTGACACGGCGACGGGCGAGATTCTTTGGCACAAGCATTTTGACAGCACGTTTGCGGATTCGCCGGGCGGGCGCGGGCCTTCGGTGCTGTGCCCGGGCGGCATGACGGCCAATGTGACGATTGGGCCGGGGAAGAATCCGGGCGAGTATGTGATCTACGCCGCGTCGTGGGATGGGCGGCTGCGCCGGCTGAACGCCGCCGATGGCACGGATCTGGTGCCGCCGGTGAAGTTCATGCCTCCCAATGGCAAGCCGTATGCGTTGTCGCTGCGGGAGAACGTGATTTACACGCATAGCGCGCAGGGTTGCGGCGGCAATCCGAACATGGTCTACACGTACGACCTGGCCACCGACAAAGTGGGCTCGTGGGGGCCGGCGGGTGGCGGTATGTGGGGACGCTCCGGGCCGGCGATCTCGTCGAAGGGCGTGCTCTATACGGGCACGGGCGACGGGCGTTGGGATGCGGAGAATGGCCTTTATGGCAATGGCATTATCGGCGTGAAGCAGAACCCGGCGACCAAGGCGGTGGAACTGGTGGATTACTACGGCCCGTCGAACGCGGAGTGGCTGTGGAAGCGCGACTTGGACATGCAGGTGACGCCGACGATCTTCATGTACAAGGGCAAGGAGTACGTGGTATCGGGCAGTAAAGAGTGCCGGCTTTATTTCATGGATGGCGATTCGATCGGCGGGGACGATCACCGGACGCCGGCGTACCGCACGCCGCTCTTCTGCAATGAGATTGTGGACTTTGCCGAGGCGGGCATTTGGGGCTCGCTGGCGTCGTGGGAAGACGCGAAGGGCACGCGCTGGGTGCTATCGCCGTTCTGGGGGCCGAAGCATTCGAAGTTCACGGCGCCGATTGAGAACGGTCCGGTGAAGAAGGGGGCGATTGTGGCGTTCAAGGTGGAGACGAAGCCGAATGGCCAGGTGTGGCTGGCGCCGGCGTGGATCTCGCGCGATATGAATCAGGCTGAGCCGCCGCTGATCGCGAATGGGCTGGTGTTCGCGTATGGGTCCGGCGAGAACACGGCGCAGGCGTTCCCGGATGTGGGTTTGGATTTCCGCATGGAGCGGCGGTTGCCGAAGAGCACGCATGCGGTGCTCTATGTGCTGGACGCGCAGACGGGCAAGGAGCTGTGGAACAGCGGTACGCAGATTGCGACCTGGAACCATTGGAGCGGATTGGCCGTGGCCAATGGAAAGGTATTCATCAACACTTTTGATGGCACGCTTTACGCTTTTGGTATTCGTAAGTAGCCTCGTTTTTGCTGGGGCGCTACTGGCGCAGACCGCGGCCGATAAGGACCGCGAGATCGCGGAGCTGGAAAACGAACTGGCCGCTCACATCCGCCTGCTGGCGGATTGGGGCGGCCTGACGCGTTATGGGAGCGACAACGCCGAGCTGAAGCCGGGCGCGGCGCCGGTGATTTTCTTCGGCGATGACGTCTTTGCGGGGTGGAGTTCGCTGAAGCATTTGAATCGCGGGATTGAGCGGCAGACCACGCCGCAGATGCTGGTGCGATTCCGGCAGGACGTGATTGAGCTGAAGCCGAAGCTGGTAGTGATACAGGGCGGGTCTAACGATATTGCGGGCGTGATGGGTCCGGCGACGCAAGGGACGGCGGCGGAGAACATCATGACGATGGTGGAGTTGGCGAAGCTCCATGGCATCAAGGTGGTGCTGGCGTCGGTGACGCCGGTATGCGATTGCCAGGGCCGGACGTGGAGCGACCGGCGGACGGTAGGGAAGTTGCGCGGCGTGAATGAGTGGCTGGAGGCGTACGCGAAGAGGGCGGGCGTGGGGTATGTGGATCTTTACACGCCGTTGCTGGAGGGACGCTGGCTGAAGAAGGCCTGGACGCGAGACGGGCTGGTTTTGAATGAGGCGGGCTACGCGGTGATTGAACCGATTGCGGAGAAGGCGATCGCGGCGGCGCTGCGGTAGGCGGGCGGCGAATGGTAACTTAGGGTGAAGGATTTGGATCTCTACTTATGTCGCCTAAAAAATTAGCCCTCACTCTCCTGATCGCCGTTGCGGCGTTTGCGCAGGAGGCTCTAACGAATGATGCCGTCGCCAAGATGGTGAAGGGCGGGCTTTCCCGAGTCGATCATCATCAGTATGGTGAATGCGCAGCCGGGGAAGTACTCGACGAGCGTGGATGACATGATCGCGCTGAAGAAGGCCGGCGTGCCGGATAAGGTGATTGCGGCGATGGTGGCGAAGGCGGCGGGCGGAAGCGGTGGGACTGGGCCCACGACGACGGCTCCCGCGCCGGCGGCCGAGACGATGGAAACGGGCATTTACTACAAGAAAGGCGAGACGTGGACCGAGGTGCTGCCCGAGGTAGTGAACTGGAAGACGGGCGGCACGATCAAGACGCTGGCGAGCGCGGGCGTAGTGAAGAAGGATATCAACGGGAACATCAACGGGCCGACGAGCCGGAACACGGTGAAGACGCCGCTGGAATTTCTGGTGGTGGCGCCGGAGGGTGTGGCGATCACGGAGTATCAACTGATCAAGCTGCGCTTGAATAAGGACTATCGCGAGTTCCGTACGGTGACGGGTGGCATCATGAACCAATCGAGCGGTGCGATGCGCGACTTGATTCCCTTTGAGGGGAAGAAGATCCAACCGCGGCGGTTCTCGGTGGTGTTGCCCGCCAACATCGGCGCTGGGGAATACGGGTTCTTGTCGCCGGGCGCCGGTGGCGGTACGGGCAACACGGCGGCGCAGATCGGCAAGATGTACACCTTCAAGGTGATCGAGTAGAGCTTTCCCTTGCAGAAAGACGCCACCTGGCTTGGGCCGGGTGGCGTTTTGCTTTTTGGGATGTCCATTTCCTAGAGCGTTTTCAGATGAGCCGGAATTGCTCTGAAGCTGACGGCGATGATGGTTCGCCCGGCAGAGCGACGGGCAACTTGCTTTTGCGCGGGGGTGAGATCAGGCGAGTAATCAAGGGACGCTTGGGGGCTGAGGGTGAAGCTTACGTCCAGGGTGGTGCGCACGGTGACGGGTACGCCGTTGAGGAGCGTGGGCCGGTATCGATACTGGTTGGGCCGCCTCTTGCGCGGCGGGGATCAGCAGGGGATGACCGCTCACGACGGTGAGCGCGGTGACGGCGCCGGTTGGATCGATGGTGGCTTCGAAGCGGACCAATCCTTGAATGCGCGCCTGGCGGGCCAGGGGCGGATAGACGGGTGGCACGCTGTGAATCAACTGGGCTGACTGCACGGCGCCGCCAACGCGGAGAACGCTGGGCAGTTCGGCGAGGGCGGAGACGCCCAGCCGCAGGGCGAACTTTCCGCCGGGCGCGGGGCGAATGGCGCGGCGGAGCCGCAGCGACTTGTCGATCGCGGTGAGGCTGAGTTGCAGGTTGGCGAGGCGGTCTTCGGTGAACCGGGTGCCGGCGGGGAAATTGAGCAGGGCGCTAGCGCGGCTTTGCTGATCGGGCGA